>OZ020316.1:2971631-3107681 GCA_963971305.1 Arcuatula senhousia | reverse complement strand
GATCCAACTAAATAAGATAGACCATATGAATTACATTTCATTTTTATTTGTTAAAACTATAATAAAGCAAGAATATCAACTAATTTTCAAAAGTGCATACAATTATCTTATAAGAAAAATCTTGAGTATTATATTCAAATCAAATCAATACATGTAATAAGCTTTCATCAACTTAAAAAAATATTGGTTTTTTTTACTCATCAAATCTTTAAAAACAAGAAACAAATCTATAGAATGATCTTAGATTATATATATACATGATACAAAAACGGTTATAAATAGAACAATAAAAAAATCACTTGTCACCTTCACTCTCATTCTGATCCCATTCTTCAGTAACAGTCGTCAGTGTACACTATTAGTTTGAAAAAAAGATAATAAAACAATATGAACGAAGCAATTTTATAAAACTGAAACACTCTGAGGTGCTTAACGTTTACAAAATATACCAGCAAGACTTGGTACTGATTAACAACCACTAGTTTCTTTGAACTGCTGATATTCCATACAGTACATTATCATTACCACACTCTAACCTACCATTCTGAATCATACTTACCCTACAGAGTATAGAAAAGCAGGTCCAAACAGATTAACTACCACCAGTTTCTTTGTACTACTGTCATAGTGTACAGCAACAGGACCCCACAGTCCATCATCCTTACCTAGTAACTGATGACATGTCTTACCATCAGGAGAGATCATTACTAGATTGTTAGAATACTCACCTGTGACATAGATGTTATTGTGGTCATCTATTGTCACATCCATAGGATCCTGAAGTACTGCCTGGTCTTTGTATGTAAAGATAACATTGTACTGAGTATCCAGTACAGTAACTGTGTCTGTATAAGGACATGTGTAACATATCAGACTGTTACTTACCTCTACATGTGAGTCGTGCCTAACACTCTTTTCCTCCACCACAGTCTCTACCTTACCACTGTCAATGTTCACTCTCACTAGACCTTTACCTCTTACACAACAAACTATATCTCTACCTCTACAACACAACCCTGTCACTGTCCCTCCATTCTTTAACTTCTTCACCACCTCGTCACTATCTACATCTATAATGGAGATAGTGCCTGAGTCAGGATGTGACACAGCAACATGATGATCATCTACTGGTGTCACATCATGTACTCCCTCACTCTTATCAAGCATGATAGTGGATCTGATTGATCCATCAATATTGTGTATTAGTATCTTACAATCTTCATCATCATCGTCACCATTATCAGCAATCACCACCAGTCCACCAGGTAAGATACAGCTCCCATAGTAGTAATGATCCCTCTGAAGTTTTATTGTCTGCTGAAGATGGAGATGTACACCACCTTGTACCTCTTTCTGGGCCTCCTCGGCTCTGGTAACATGGGGAGACACAGTTGATGGACTCTTCTGGACTCGAATATCTCCCAAGGAATCAATACCACAAACAATGTCCTCGACAGTTCTATTGATATCAAATGTTATATTGTACTGGTCAATTTTTTTATTCTCAAAAAGTTCTTGAATGTTGTTATCTGTTTCATGCACAATGTTTTCCATTTCCTTTATTCCAATAAAAGTTTGATAATTTGATGCAAACTTTTTGATATCATCTTTTTGGTTTAGGATTTCACTGAGGTTCCTCTCCTTTGATTGGACAACTTGTAATGTATTTGACATGTCATTTGTCAGTTCAGTATACACATCATCTAACTCAGAAATTGTATTTTTCTTTAGCTGGTTAAGGTGGCTTATGATAATATCAAATTTTTGCTCTAAGTGACTTTTTATTTCCTGATGGCTACTTTCGATCTGTTTTAGATTAGTATTTCGGTTTTCAGAAATGTCATGTAAAGTTCCACACATGGCTTCCATCTCCTTTATAACATCCTCAAAGATTGCAGAATCTTTTACTTTGCAGACAATTTCTTCTAACTTTGGCACATCTTCGCATTTCCTGTGGGAGCTCCTCAAACATGTAATGCATATCGGCAGATCATGAACTCGGCAAAAGTCAGTTAGTTTTTCGTCATGATCGGGGCAATTGAAGTTAGTGTTTAAAATAAAAGCTGGCAACTTCTGGTTATCATCGTATGGTATAATCTTATGGTTTTTGTTCCCTTTAAAGAGTTGGTGCTGTATATTACATGTTTCACATAGTAGAAGCTCACAGTCTGGGCACCAGACTGATGGAGGGCTGGTTTTCTTCTGCTGTATACATATACCACAGGAGGAGGACATTGAACCTAGAAACAATAGAGACAAGATTAGTGTATATAGCTTTTATGTATATTTAGGTTTTCCTTCAGTAGCGAGTGGATTTATTATAAACAAATAACTATTAAGGGGTGGAGTGATTATTTTATCAACAAAGTTTTAACTTTTTTGTCCACAGAGATTTTCAATAAAAAACTTATAAAATTTATCTGTTTCATGCACAATGTTTTCCATTTCCTTTATTCCAATAAAAGTTTGATAATTTGATGCAAACTTTTTGATATCATCTTTTTGGTTTAGGATTTCACTGAGGTTCCTCTCCTTTGATTGGACAACTTGTAATGTATTTGACATGTCATTTGTCAGTTCAGTATACACATCATCTAACTCAGAAATTGTATTTTTCTTTAGCTGGTTAAGGTGGCTTATGATAATATCAAATTTTTGCTCTAAGTGACTTTTTATTTCCTGATGGCTACTTTCGATCTGTTTTAGATTAGTATTTCGGTTTTCAGAAATGTCATGTAAAGTTCCACACATGGCTTCCATCTCCTTTATAACATCCTCAAAGATTGCAGAATCTTTTACTTTGCAGACAATTTCTTCTAACTTTGGCACATCTTCGCATTTCCTGTGGGAGCTCCTCAAACATGTAATGCATATCGGCAGATCATGAACTCGGCAAAAGTCAGTTAGTTTTTCGTCATGATCGGGGCAATTGAAGTTAGTGTTTAAAATAAAAGCTGGCAACTTCTGGTTATCATCGTATGGTATAATCTTATGGTTTTTGTTCCCTTTAAAGAGTTGGTGCTGTATATTACATGTTTCACATAGTAGAAGCTCACAGTCTGGGCACCAGACTGATGGAGGGCTGGTTTTCTTCTGCTGTATACATATACCACAGGAGGAGGACATTGAACCTAGAAACAATAGAGACAAGATTAGTGTATATAGCTTTTATGTATATTTAGGTTTTCCTTCAGTAGCGAGTGGATTTATTATAAACAAATAACTATTAAGGGGTGGAGTGATTATTTTATCAACAAAGTTTTAACTTTTTTGTCCACAGAGATTTTCAATAAAAAACTTATAAAATTTAAAATACTGTAGTTTCATTAGTGGGGTCAAGGTAACTCAAAGTCTTTTAGGGTACAGATGTGTGGACCAGAAATTTTGCACCCACCCCATTCATATATTTGCCTGCTTAAAAAAGACACCCATACATATATTTTTAATGCATTTAAAATTACATAGATTATGCTTAAATTTCACATTATTTATGCTCTATTAAGATCAATGTTTTAATGGTTAAAGTTACCAAATGCATGTATAGTTAGGGTCATAAGAAGGCAAAACGTGGATGCTCAGTCACTCATTTCTATTGATATATGACATTTGTGACAAGTTCACCTTATCAAATATGCAAAATCTGAATTTTTCACCTTTTTCATATATTGGGCACCCCAAAATGTAGACCCTTTTGTGCCACACATATGTACCTACCTTTATAATGGAATAAAGTTTATATTTAGCAATGATGGTAAGGTACTAGATATAAAAATTATGTAGTGCAAAGATATTCCAAATGACTACTGGTACTTTACTTAAACAGTATTAATTCATTGACTATTGTAGTGTTAAAAAATTCCAAATGACTACTTTACGTAGTTAAAACAGTGATAAGTCAGGGAGATACTTAACGAAATAATTTTAACTTACCTTGATTTGCCCTGTGTCTATATCTCAGGATGTCCTGGACTTCATGTCCAAAATTTTATTGAATTCTGTGAGTAATTTCCCCATTTATATAGTAAAATTTGGTACAGCGATAAGATTACAAGACAGACTTTGGATATGGTCATACGAGAGATTAGCATGAGACTTATAATCATATGATGTTGTTTAACCCTGAACCTTAGTTTTAACAATAACATAATTAGAATATATGACCTCAAAATCAAGGACTACTGGAACACTGTTGATTAACGAAGAGAAAGCTGTGTGTCTATAATTTATGTTGAACTGTAATTGGCTGTAAGATTTTCTGAAAGATATGGATCAACAAAAAAGAAAAAAATATTAAAACTTAGCTATCAAACACTTATATCTTACATGTATATATTTATCAATATCACAAACACATAAGTAAATAATGTACACAACACTTCAGATATGTTGTTCTTCAACTTTACCATATATGATTTATGAATCATAGTTTAATGATTTTGCTTAAGTTTTTCTCTTACTGTACAAAAATCTTTATCTCCATGCGCAGATTTAGAGAGGCGCGTGCGTACCCCCTAAAACTGGCAAAAATTATGAGTTATGTATAAAATCCATGTAAAAGGGCTAAACAAATTTCGCGCCTTTGCTCGGCTCAGCAGAAAAAAGATTCAAGCCCCTCCTTAACTAAAATCCTGGATCCGCCCCTGATCTCTCTTGGTTTAAAAATTGAAACCTTTAAATAAAAAACATTAATTGAGGATAAATTCAATTGAGACAATTTTAGTTTTAAAGGTTAATAGGAATAGAGTAAAGGATGCTTTTTATTTGACAGAAAAAAAAAGAAAATAGATCTGTTTCAAAGCTAATACCAGGATGAACTTTTTGTCCAAGTATTAGTTGAAAAATAAGTAAGTCACCAGAAAATGTAAAAATATATTTAAAATCACTGAAATAAATGCATAAATGATAGAAAATGTTGATTTCAATTTATTTATGATTTATCAATTTAGTCCTAACTTATTACGCTAATAAAAATCTAATTATTTGATTAAGATATACAATAAATACATGCACATAAAATTTGATCATCTCAATACAAAAGTCACATACATGACATGACATAGTCAGTAATCTTCAGTACCAGTTGATATACCGTCCCTTTATTTACTCAGCTACTGATACAGTTATCTCTGTAGGTGATTTCTAGATCAATGTCATTATCATACAACCATAATAAGGGTATCTACATGTATAAACAAAACCCGGGTATCTATGTAATCTTTATAGGGTATCTTGTTTATTAATAAATTTGTTATCGTTAAGTACTAAATGTTGTGCACTGTTTAATTATCTGACAAAATATGACCATTTGATGAAACTTAAATTTCATTTGTATGTTGTATATAAATCCATGTATAGTCATTTTATATAAACTTGAATAGAAAATAATGAGATGTGGAATAAGTGTACGCGACACAGCCCACAATTAAGCGGCAATTTAGAAAAACCGCAATGGACAACCGCCAGCAGCCTTCAACAAGGCCATTTGGCACTGTTCCCGGTTCCGCAATTGGCCCATGGTCTAAATAAAATGCACATAATTCAAATCCAGTCCTGAAATAGTCACAGATAGACCCCCTTCTTATACAAGGAACAGAAAACATCAAAAAGACAAGTACAAACGAAAGCTTCGTCAAAGATTCCTGGCTTAGGACAGGCACATATAATGTGTTGCCGGGTTAAACAAGTATTTTTGGCCCAACCTTTCCCCTATCAATATTCCTAGACAAAGCACAAAAACTAAACACACAATAAAAATCAAATCGATCAAAGTCCAATTCCACTAGAGAGAACCTCAGACAAAAACAAGAACAAACAAAAGGACGGTAAAGGAACACTATTGAAGATGACAAACTAAAAATTCATATTTGTCATGTCAAAAAGTGTTTTAAAACAATTACTTCTTTAAATAGAAAATATTGAGATGTGGAATATGTCTACACGACAGTGAGCTCAAATAACAAGTGGCAATTTAGAAAAACCACAATGGACACATTTCCTTTATTTTCTCTGACCTTTTGGAGTGCTGTTGACTTGTAAAACATAACAATGTATGATGTTATTAGTTGTATGCTTCTGAATGCTTTTTCTTGTGCCATCATAGGTTGCAGCAAAATTCATTATTACATTTGATGATGCTCTCTTTCCTTTGACACTGTAAAGGTTTACTCTGATACTTGTCTGTCTTTTCTTATTTTTGAGTCGGGTCAAAATCTCTGCTACTAGACATTGTAATAAGGCATTGACATTTATATGAGTAGTTAGTAGATAAATTTTGCTAAGTACAGCAGGGTCATTTTGACCTACATTTTGGACATACTGTATAATCATTTATTTTCATGGAGGTAAAATTTTGTGGTCCAGAGCACAAAACTAAATTGGAGGGGACAAACTTTTGTGGATAATTTTGGTATACACTCATCAAGAAAATATTTTAAATTCATTGGGATTTAAAAATTAAATCCCCAACAAATATTTCTGCTTCTACAGAATACATAGAGTTATTGGACAAGATTGTGGCACTTTAATATTTTCCCCATGCATTTCTTGTAAAATGATGTATTTGCTTTTTGTAGCTCTTCCAGGAGAAGATGAAAATGAACAGATGGTTACCATGGAAACAGATTGTCTTAATGCTGATTGGATACAAGAATTACCAGAAGATCTGGACATGTGTATCGCCCAGAGAGACTTTGAAGGAGCTGTCGACCTGGTGGAAAAAAGTAAGTTAAAATCAACTTATAGCAGCTGAGCTTATTAAAGAAGGTTTAATTAAGAGAAAAAACTTAGAAAGCTTTGAATAAATTGGATGACAAACATTGCACACTATGCTTGTTCCATAAAAAATAAGTACTTAAAATTTATAACAACAGTCTTCAAGTTTAATTTTGTCTATTTAGATATGATTATCAGTTTATCAGATAAACAAATATGATATGCGGAGGAAGTGTTGCTCACTCATATACAGAGTCTGACAAATTGCACGAGATTAAAAATATGATGCGTGAAATAATTTTTTGGGCTGTTCAGATTTTCAGAAATTTTCGAAAAAGTGTCAGTTGCACAGAAAAATGGAAAGAAATTCTATCACATCATCCCAAATTATCTCACCCCATCAACACTTGGAATGAAATTCATTCGAGCTTTTAGGACATTGCCATCTCACATTAAAGTGCAAATGATCTAAGCAAAAAAAAAACAACCTAAGATGTTTAAAGCAAACATTACTGAATCTGAACAGGCATAGTAGTAGATGATAAAGACATGTGGAATAAGTATACGTGACACAACCATCATAAAGAAACCGCAATTTAAAAAAACAATAGAAAAAGCCAGTAGTCTTCAACATGGCCAGAGGTCACTGCTCATTGTCTTGCAATTTTTACAAAATGAAAAAATTAATTTTCCTGGTTTAGATTAATATAGAAGCAGAAAGGTACATGTACCCATTGGACATTCAAATGTCAAAAGTCTGAAAAGGAAAAAATAAAACTAGTCAACACAAACAAGAACAACACAAAAAAATACACAAAATAAAAACACGCAAAATAAATGAGTAGCAATCAACAACATGAACTCAAGTCATAATGAGAGTGAACTTAGGTGCTCTGTTTAAAGTTGAAACTTAACTATAATTTTTTCACTTATTTTCAGTAACAGACCATTTAAAAACCTGTCCCAAGCTTCCTGTAGTGAAAGAATTCAGGTAAAGAAAATGGACTGGCAATGATTACTCGCTACGAGTAACAATAAGATTTTTTTTATTTTGACTCACGTGACTAAAATAAAAACAGTTTCCGGATACGGCCTTGGCCTAATGAAAAAGCCTTGAAATGTTGCCACATAGATAAAGTGCTTTGATACTTGAACTTACAAACCTTGTTTTAAAGTAAAGTATGATAAATTAACAAAACAATAAAATGGAAAATTCAAGAGGATTTTTTGAAGTCTAGGTTTTACAAGATCTGGAATTTCTATTTCACATACAAAGTTTAGAAAAGTTATTTACATTATTATAGATGAAATTCTTCCCAGAGGATGGACATGTAATCTCTCTATAGTCCATAATATTTTTCTTAACAGGGCCAGAATAGATCACAGAATCAAACAACTAACTGAGGGACTGATGGGGGAATTACAGGTGTCACCAGAGAGGTCCCTTAGGGGAGGACCGAGGGCAGCCAGGAGGGCAGTCACACAACTGATTAGGCTTGGGAAATCAGCTCAGGTAATTAATACAGAGAGGTCCCTTAGGGGAGGACCCAGGGCAGCCAAGAGGGCAGTCACACAGCTAATAAGGCTCGGGAAATCAGCTCAGGTAATTAATACAGAGAGGTCCCTTAGGGGAGGACCCAGGGCAGCCAAGAGGGCAGTCACACAGCTAATAAGGCTAGGGAAATCAGCTCAGGTAATTCAGCTTGGTATTCCACATGCCTTTTTATAATGAAACTTCCTAAAATCCCAGTGGTTTTATCATTATATGACATAGAATGATAAAATGTTTGCATCGTTGCCAGTTGCATGTTGTAATTAGAATTTGAAAGTGAAATTGAAACACAAAAAAACCCAGCTCATGAACATTGTCAGTCTTAACTATAGAAATAGAGTTTGTGAAGTGAATAATACAAGATATAGAAAATAATGAGATGTGGAATAAGTATACGTGACACAGCCCACATAAAAAGTGGTAATTTTGAAAAAACCACAATGGACAACCTCAGGCAGCAGAGTATACATGTATAACTACAAATGATTGCCCTCATACATTTGTAGAGACACATACAGAAAAAATATGGCTTCTAATGGGACATTAAATGATACCCTGCCACAATATTCATAGCGAGCATCGATATCGCAGATGCGAGCCCTACGGCATTGTGCATGTTTTGAGATGTACCAGAAATATACTGACGATATAACCAGAACAGGTTTACTTTTACGGAGTGAAAAAATTAATAGGCACGGAGCATGTAAAACAATCAACCCTCTGGGCTTATAAAAAATACATCATAATCTGTTATGCAAAAATAAAAAAAAAGAAATTTAAAAACAGTGATAAAACCATCATTCATCCACTTGTTTATTTTTACACACAGATTTTAATTAAAACACCGGTCTTTTCCGCTGAAAAACGATTTTCCAGAAACTACCGAGCAAGCTTTAGGCAACATCGTCCCAATGACTAATCATACCAAATGCATGATACTGACCAAGCTTTGTTAAATTCTAAGTAAGATAAAGAAATACATAAATTTACTGAATAAAACCTACTCATAATAATAGATAAAATAGAAAATAAAGAGATGTGGAATAAGTGTACGCGACACAGCCCACAATTAAACGGCAATTTAGAAAAACCACAATGGACAACCGCCAGCAGCCTTCAACGAGGCCATTTGGCACTGCTCGCGGTTATGCAATTGGCCCATGGTCTAAATAAGATGCATATAATTCAAATCCAGCCCTGAAATAGTCACAGATAAGGTTCTTACCTGAAAATGAAAGAAGAGTCCCAACCTGTGCCTGTGGGGTTTCACTCACTCTCCTCAATCCTGCATGATAATTTTACTTCACCGTTTTTTCCACCATGTTTCTTAATGTACTTTCTGTTACCAATGCTTCAAATAAAACACTGATACTCAGAAAATCTCACAAAACCTGACAGAATCTGAATGTTGTTTTGGTCTGCTGAAGAAGCGCGAAATACTCTGACAAGGAAATGACGTCACGTAATCCATAAAGGGATAATTTCGTCCCTGCTAAATGTCGTCCCAGAATGTTACAGGATTTATTATTTGCACAAATATTAAATTGAATTTTTTATAAGTAGTTATTGATCCCAGATATTTTAACAACAACTTTCTCAAGCGTATACTTTCTCAAGTGTATATGATATGGGTTGGGTGGGGTCAGACTTTGCTACTACCTATAATTCCTTTTTTAAAAGTTCCCTCTTTACGTTACACTTAGTCGGTCGAGCACATGATTTATTTTTAAAAGATATATAGATTTTCGATGCTCGCTAAAAAGGCAGGGCCTTAATCATATTAAACAGTTAGATATATTTGTATATATACTATATATATTATACATTCACAATATATATAGAAAGAAAGAAATAGTTATCTTCGACTAGAAAATTTTATCATTGTCAAATTTTGAAAATTTTTAGTGTGCAAAATTTGAATAATATTTTTGTATCATCCTGAAAACTGAACTTGACTTGCATTTTAATTTGACTTACCAGCTGTATTAAAAATCATTCAAATTCTTTGACGTGTTTTTAAGTTATAATCTGGAAACCTTAGGGGGACAGATGGACACTGAACAAAACGGAGGGTATTTTGTCAATTTGTACCTTTTATTGAGATTTTCTTATTTGGATTTTACCTTGAAATGTGGTTTTACCTTCTAAACAATTCTTTTGTTTACCTTTTTACGAGCCACCATGCAACACCTTTTATTAAAACGGAGGGTATAGCATATAACCTCGCAACTTCATTTGATGGATATTCACATGTAAAACATATTTCTTTCTGTTTAGTTCTCAGAATAAGATTTGAAATAAAATATGTATTTTACAGAAAAAAATATTATTTGCATGCAGGTGACTTGCTTCCAAGGAATAGTGATTATTTAATAGATAAAATGTAACCATATTATTGTTACACAAAGGACCAAATTTGTCACATTTGGAGGAGAGATTTTTTGACAAAACATTAAAAATATGTGAGACAAAATGGTTAGTGATTGTTTTGATTAATGTTTGGCAGGTTGTTGTACTGAGATGATCACCTCGGTATCCTTATTATGTCTTCACAATCATGTTGTGTTGTATGTAACTAAGTTCACAATGGAAGAGGGAGTTTTGGTGCACCATAAAACCTGATTTAACCCACTATTTCTTTTGAAAGACCTGTACCAAGTCAGGACCATTGGATCTTCAATTTCTCTGGTATGTTTTTGCTTTGTTTTGTCCAGACCTTTGAGATTTATCTTCCAAGTTGGGTAATTGTTTATTTACTGTATAACATTTCTTTTTGTCATTAATTATTACATGTATTAGGCTTTGACTTATTTCTTATGAATCAACATTTCTGTTCATTTTATTTCAGGCTTGTGACTTATTCCTGAAAAATCGTAGTGCCATCATTAAATACAACATTCGACAGCTGAAGTTTGAAGGGGCCACAACTCTATACATCAGGAAACTGTGTGAGGTTTTCTTTCCTTGTCTCTCAGAAACAGGGAAGGAGTTTACTAAAGCGTTCCAGGAACACTACGGGTGTATGTCAGGTAATTAATATAGAATATAGAACTTTTTTATTTTATTTTATTTTTATCACTTTGTTTTGGTGAACCTGAACCTGATAAAGAAAATATCACTTTATTTTATTTAAAATGATAGAATTTGTGTTTGACATATCGGATGACCAGGATTATTTATTTCCAGAGTATACATTTATATCCAAAAAAAGCATTTTGTTCATATTATTTAATTTAAATAAATTACATGTATAAATTCCGTTTAAGCTTTTGTGGTTTGGGCAAAAGAAGAGTTAGAAATGTTTGTCAACACCTTTAATAGACATGTGTTTGGTGGAAAATCTACCCTGTCTGTGATCTCTGAGTGTGTACAGACGGCCAGACAACATTGTGAAGAGCAGGTAAGGGACTTAATATGGTGGTAAATCTACCCTGTCTGTGATCTCTGAGTGTGTACAGACGGCCAGACAACATTGTGAAGAGCAGGTAAGGGACTTAATATGGTGGTAAATCTACCCTGTCTGTGATCTCTGAGTGTGTACAGACAGCCAGACAACATTGTGAAGAGCAGGTAAGGGCCTTATATGGTAGTAAATCTACTCTGTCTGTGATCTCTGAGTGTGTACAGACAGCCAGACAGCACTGTGAAGAGCAGGTAAGGGCCTTATATGGTAGTAAATCTACTCTGTCTGTGATCTCTGAGTGTGTACAGACAGCCAGACAACACTGTAAAGAGCAGGTAAGGGCCTTATATGGTAATAAATCTACTCTGTCTGTGATCTCTGAGTGTGTACAGACGGCCAGACAACACTGTGAAGAGCAGGTAAGGAACTAATATGGTAGTAAATCTACCCTGTCTGTGATCTCTGAGTGTGTACAGACGGCCAGACAACACTGTGAAGAGCAGGTAAGGAACTTATATGGTAGTTAATCTACTCTGTCTGTGATCTCTGAGTGTGTACAGACGGCCAGGACAACACTGTGAAGAACAGGTAAGGGCCTTATATGGTAGTAAATCTACCCTGTCTGTGATCTCTGAGTGTGTACAGACGGCCAGACAACATTGTGAAGAGCAGGTAAGGGCCTTATATGGTAGAAAATCCACTCTGTCTGTGATCTCTGAGTGTGTACAGACAGCCAGACAACATTGTGAAGAGCAGGTAAGGGACTTATATGGTAGTAAATCCACCCTGTCTGTGATCTCTGAGTGTGTACAGACGGCCAGACAACATTGTGAAGAGCAGGTAAGGGACTTAATATGGTGGTAAATCTACCCTGTCTGTGATCTCTGAGGGCCTTATATGGTAGTAAATCCACTCTGTCTGTGATCTCTGAGTGTGTACAGACGGCCAGACAACATTGTGAAGAGCAGGTAAGGGACTTAATATGGTGGTAAATCTACCCTGTCTGTGATCTCTGAGGGCCTTATATGGTAGTAAATCCACTCTGTCTGTGATTTCTGAGTGTGTACAGATGGCCAGACAACACTGTGAAGAGCAGGTAAAGGACTTATATGGTAGTAAATCTACTCTGTCTGTGATCTCTGAGTGTGTACAGACGGCCAGACAACACTGTGAAGAGCAGGTAAGGGACTTATATGGTAGTAAATCTACTCTGTCTGTGATCTCTGAGTGTGTACAGACAGCCAGACAACACTGTGAAGAGCAGGTAAGGGACTTATATGGTAGTAAATCTACTCTGTCTGTGATCTCTGAGTGTGTACAGACGGCCAGACAACACTGTGAAGAGCAGGTAAGGAACTTATATGGTAGTAAATCTACTCTGTCTGTGATCTCTGAGTGTGTACAGACGGCCAGACAACACTGTGAAGAGCAGGTAAGGGACTTATATGGTAGTAAATCTACTCTGTCTGTGATCTCTGAGTGTGTACAGACGGCCAGACAACATTGTGAAGAGCAGGTAAGGGACTTATATGGTAGTAAATCTACTCTGTCTGTGATCTCTGAGTGTGTACAGACAGCCAGACAACACTGTGAAGAGCAGGTAAGGGACTTATAAGTAAATCTACTCTGTCTGTGATCTCTGAGTGTGTACAGACTGCCAGACAACACTGTGAGGAGCAGGTAAGGGACTTATATGGTAGTAAATCTACTCTGTCTGTGATCTCTGAGTGTGTACAGACGGCCAGACAGCACTGTGAAGAGCAGGTAAGGGACTTATATGGTAGTAAATCTACCCTGGCTGTGATCTCTGAGTGTGTACAGACAGCCAGACAACACTGTGAAGAGCAGGTAAGGGACTTATATGGTAGTAAATCTACTCTGTCTGTGATCTCTGAGTGTGTACAGACGGCCAGACAACACTGTGAAGAGCAGGTAAGGGACTTATATGGTAGTAAATCTACTCTGTCTGTGATCTCTGAGTGTGTACAGACAGCCAGACAACACTGTGAAGAGCAGGTAAGGGACTTATATGGTAGTTAATCTACTCTGTCTGTGATCTCTCAGACGGCGAGGGCGTTGAAGTCAACGTAAATTCAACTCTATCATTTATTGGTAGTTTAGAGTAGATTAACTACAATACAAAAGGGTTACAAACATAAGTAAGGTTGACAATATTGTTTGTTCAAAATACAAGAATTTCCATATAAATAACAAAAAGTTTCATCAAAAAACAAATTTTCGATTATCACTTACAACACAGTGAAAGTGTAAAGAAACAAAATATCGATTAGCACTTTACATACAGTGAAAAATGAACTTATTGAACGGGACATGTTTTGAAATAAATAATTAAGTAACTTGTGTGTAAATCATGAAAAACATTGGTGATATATTTGTAATATTGCTATAAAAACTGTTTATAAATGTTTGGTGTGTGTATTGTTTCATTAAATTCTATTAATGTCACCCAAGGTCAATGTCAATATCTAGAACAACAGCAAATAATATTAATGACATTCATAACACACTTATTTAAGCACATATTGAAGAATAAATTGATACAAAAATAGTACATACCGTATTGGTAGACTTATCAACCCTCTATATATGAAAATATATTCATTCTTCATCAAAAATAGGCATGAGCTCAATCAATGACATGTGTGTTTCTTAAGGGTAACAAAAATCAAGGGGCCTGAAACTAATTAAATACACAGGTAAATCAATGAATGAAGTGAAAATACTAAATTAAGGAATAATTGGAAATAAAAATATCTTAAAGAACACTTTGGCCTCTACATACCGGCCCCTTAATTGGGTTTCAAAAAACACAATTACAAAAGTTTTCAAAAAGAGACAAAGTGTCAAATGTAAATCATTCAAAAAGTCAAAGTACAAATACTATCTTAGAAACAAAGTCAATATGTTCAAACACATGTACAGTCTCTGTTTCACTCATTTTCAACAAGCATACACAGTTTAGTAATTGGTCTAGTCAGTGTAGAGGTAGAGGTCTTCACCTTCGCTGAACGTACAATTCCTGAGTTATCCATGAAAACTTCGATAACTTTTTCTAAGTTCCAAAAGTTTCTTGGGCAATTGTCCTTAATGATAACAACATCTCCTACTTCAAGATTTCGTTTTTCGTTGATCCATTTTTGTCTCTTTTGTAACAAAGGAATATACTCTAGTGTCCATCTCCGCCAGAATAAATCGGCCAAATACTGAATCTGGCGCCAACGTCTCCTTACATAGCTATCATTCTGAAAAAAACTTCCTGGTGGAAAGAATTCTCCAGGCCTCAAAATGAGTAGATGATTCGGTGTGAGAACATTTATGTCACTTTGGTTATCAGAAACATCTGTTAGAGGACGATTGTTTAGTATTGACTCAACTTCGCACATAAAAGTCGCTAGTCCTTCATCATCTAGTCTGATATTCTGTTCTTTCATCACGGAATATAAGACTTTTCTTACAGATCGAATGAGGCGCTCCCAAACTCCTCCGAAATGAGAGGCTGCAGGTGGATTAAATTCCCATCTAATAGCATGTTGAATCATGAAATTGTTGATCTTTTCGGTATTCCATTTAACGATTTCTTCTCGCATTTCTCGTTCCGCACCAACGAAATTCGTGCCATTGTCTGATCTTATGAATTCAGGTGCTCCGCGGCGGGCAATAAAACGTCGTATCGCATTTATACACGAATCTGTGTCCATTGAGTGAACAATTTCAAGGTGTACTGCACGAATAGACAAACAAGTGAAGATCATACCATATCTTTTTACTGTGCTTCTCCTTTGTTTAATATAGAAGGGTCCAAAAAAGTCTACACCTGTCTTACAAAATGCGGGTTTATCAGGCGTAAGCCTTTCACTTGGTAGATCTGCCATTTTTTGTTCAAGAGTTGGACTTTGATATTTCCTACAAACAACGCATTTAGATATCATTCCTTTAATGATAGAATTAGCACCGATGATCCAATATTTCTTTCTAAGTTCAGATAATATCGAATTTTTACCCAAATGTCCTATCAGTCGATGTGTTTCGCTAATTATCATCCTAGATATGTGTGCATCTTTTGGAAGTATGATGGGGTGCTTCGCATCAAATGGGATTTCTGCTCTATTTAGCCTCCCGCCTACTCTCAAGATTCCTTCCCTATCTACAATCGGGTCAATTTGTTGCAATTTGGAGGCTCGTTTCAGCTTTTTTCGTGAATCTTGTTTCAGTGTGTCTAGCTCGTCTGCAAAGTGTTTACGTTGCACATAACGAATAATGATATTTTCGGATCGCTTCAAGACTTCTATTGTGATCATTCCAAAGTTTGTTTTCTTTTTGATTCCCATGGTCCTGTTTTTCAAATGATCGAAAAGCATCAGAAACCTACAAACAATCCTTAGCAACTTTGACCATTCAGAAAAGTGTGAAATAAGTTTGTCTATTACTTTAGATGATTTTTCTATCTCAATAGCTGTGTTTATCACTTCTTTCACTTCGCAATCATTATAAGTGATTGATTTCTCAAAGTCGTACTGTGGCCATTCATTTTCTGGTCGTCTCAAGAATTCTGGACCATTGAACCAGTCTGACATCGTTGTAATTTGCGTTGCTTTCATTCCTCGCGATGCAAAGTCGGCTGGGTTTTCCTTTGTGCTGACAAATTTCCATTGTGTTGGCTCGGTTGCTTCTTTTATGATCTCAAGTCTATTTGCTACGAAGGTGTGAAATCTCGATTTCTGATTGAAAATATAACGCAGTACTGACATACTATCTGTCCAAAACACAATTTTGTCGATTCTGTAGTTTGATTCATCAGTGATGATCTTACTAAGTTTTACAGCCTTCGCAGCAGCGGTAAGCTCTAGTCGCGGTATTGTTATCTTCTTGAGAGGAGTAACTCTCGATTTGCCAAGAACAAACGCACAACTAATTTGATCCAAGTTATCAATCATTCGAAAGTAAAACACAATACCGTATCCTGTCTCGCTAGCGTCAGAGAAGCAATGAAGCTGACAAGATTGAACATTCGCAAGGTCTACAGATTTGTAACATCTTGGTAATTGTACCTTTGCAAGGTCGCTTAGTTGTGAAAGCCAATCATTCCATTGTTTCAATTCCAAACCTGAGATTTCTTGGTCCCAGCTGTAACCCTGTTTGCATAATCTCTGCAAGATAGACTTTGCTGTCAAAACATACGGGGAAATGATTCCAATCGGATCATAGACAGAGCTTGTAATCGATAAAATATTCCGCCTAGTAGCTGATTTGTCCTTAAACGTTACTTTGAATCCGAAACTGTCGGTCTCCATATTCCATTGCACACCTAAAGCTCGCTCAACAGGTAAATCATCTTCTAAATCCCAGTGCTGAATACCCTTTGCGCGATCATCTTCGGGAATAGATTGTATGACAGAAGGAACATTACTAATCCACTTAGTCATTTTGAATCTACCGTCCTTGCATAAAGATGTAATATCTCGAATAGCCCCTATTGCTTGGTCTTCGCTTTCTACTGATGCAAGACAATCATCGACATACATACTGTCGGACATTAGTTTCAAGATTGAAGAATCATAATCACCAGCAAAATCATTTGTAATCTGTTTTATCGCAAAGTTACAACAGCTCGGCGAAGATGTTGCCCCAAAAAGATGTACCGTCATCCGGTATTGCATGGGTTCTCTCTCAATATCGCCATTGGGCCACCAGAAAAATCGTAAGCAGTCTCTATCAGTTTTCGGAACCTGGACTTGGTGGAACATCGCTTCTATATCACCAAGAATAGCAACACGTTCTTCCCTAAATCTCAAAAGTACACCAAGTAAGTTGTTAGCCAGATTTGGGCCTTGAAGTAACTGAGAATTCAATGATACACCCATATATGTTGCAGAGCAGTAAAATACAACACGGATTTTATCTTTCTGTGCATGATATACTTCATGGTGAGGTAAGTACCAAACCCTTCCATCGTTTCTGTCTAGATCTTCTAAAGGTACAATTTCCATGTATCCTTTATCCATAAGCTTCTTCATGAACTCCAAGTAATCGTTTCTAAATTTAGGATTCTTGACAAATTTAGATTTCAGACCTTTTAATCAAAGTAATCCTTGTGGCGCATTATTCGGAAGATTCAACTTCTGATCTCGAAAAGGAAGACCTATTTCGTAATGTCCATTCTTGAAGTTTACAGACTCGTTTACTAATTCTAAGAACTTCTTATCTTCGACTGAGTTTTCCAGCTTATCATCTACTATACGTTCTGGAAAGTCATAGTTCAAAGAATTTCTGTACAGTTGTTCCAGTCTGTTGTTATCTTCATCATAAGCTTGAATTGACATCAGTTGCGCACGATTTACCACTTGGTCTGATCCATCAAAGTTTCTAAGCATATTCCATATGATCCATCCTAATCTAGTTCTAGTACCATGAGGAGATCCACTTGGACCAGTAGCCGTCTCGAAAGGTATGTATGCATCAGGAACGTTGTTTCCTATCATGAGTCCAATACTGCAGTCTGGTGAATGCCAAGTAACTTTAGATAAATGACTCCATTTTGAAATTTCATCTTCTCTTGGGATATGTTCTCTCGAGACCGGCATCACATCTTTAGTGTAAACTTTTGGAAGATTGACAACATCGTAGGCGTTATTCATTTCAAAGTCCATCACCTGTATTCCGTTTACAGCATAAGTATTCATATTAAATGGTTCTCTCATTGTGTTGACTTTGATGTTCATTCGTTTACCACTTCCACCTAAACGATGCATCAGCTCTTCAGTACAGAAGGAAATATTACTACCAGGGTCGAAAAACGCATATGTGTCAATAATTGCGGGTTTGTCCTTGAGTTTAACCTTGACAGGTACTATTGCCATAGCACATGATTGCTCTATTTCACCGGCCCCTGTTTGAGTAGTAGTACTAATGATCGGGTTTGCATACTGGTCTTTATCAGTTTGTGTTGATCCTGATGTAACTTTCGCATTTTCGGACTGATTATCACCTTTGTGAAGTAAAGTTGGGTGTCGTCGTTCACAAATCTTACATGTAAGTCGGTTTCTACAGTTTGCAGTTCTATGTCCAATTCTAAGACAACCAAAGCAATGTCCTTTACTTTTCAAATGCTCATAGCGCTCATTAGTATTCGATTGCAATATATCTTTGCATTGATCAATGGTGTGCTTCCCGGCGCAATATGAACATCTAGGATCTATTTTCTCCGGTTTTAACTCAACCGCAAAACTTCCTTTAGTATAAGTGGGTTCCTTTGGCTTCTGCGACTTGCTAGTAGATGATTTGTATTGCTTTGAGTTATGAGAGTTGGAAATTGATACAGCAGCTTTACCATACACAGGGTCGTTTAATTTCGTAGCTTCAAACTTGACGAATTCAACAAAGTCAGAAAACTTCACTCGACGTTCTTTGGCTTTGATTTTGGCAACCTCATTCCGCCAGCGATCATGTAAGTACAATGGAAGTTTTCGCATAAGCAGCTTGATGTTCTCAGAATACTCTAGGATTCTAATAGCGTCTATACTCTCAATGGCATTCAAACATTCAGTGAGGAAAAGTGAAAATTCATCTAAACCTTTCGAATCTCCAGACGAAATATCTGACCATCCTAGTGCCTTCTTGATGAATGCATTGGCTATTACTTCATCATCTCCATATCGATCATACAGTTGATTAATTGCTGATGTATAGGCATACTCGGAATTCAGCTGACCAAAACCAGATACAACTCTATTCGCTTCGCCATATGTGAATTGCTCTAAATATGTCATCTTCTCTTCTTCCGTGTCTGCATTAGCCACAACTCTAGCAGTGAATTGTCTTATGAACTTTCTGAACTCCAACGGATCACCGCCAAATTTCCTAATGTCTGGTACTGGTTTCCGTAGATGTTTCACAATTGAAGACATATCTGAAATTTGACTATCATGATTATCAAAATGTGTCATAGCATTTAATGGATTGTCAGACAATTCTCCTTTTGAACTTATGTGAGCATGAGTTGTAGTATCTTTGCATGGCCTATCCTCATCTATTCTATGGGTATTTTCAATAACAGAAGGTTTGTGTTCTGTTCTAGTGACATGTTGTGGCGTATAAGGTTTTGCATTAACATTCAGATTTGTAGATTGTACATAATTGTCAGTGTCAAGTTTGTAATTCTGTTTTTCCTGACTTTGAATGAGTTTCCTACTATGTTCAGTACTTGAACTGGCTTGACTATCGACCTCAGAATCATATTTGTCTAACACTTTCTGTTTAGCATCTGAAATAGCTATGCTTGTTTGTATCTCAAGTTCTTCTTCTTCAAGTTTAATTTTGGTTTTTGCAAGTTCAATTTCTTTCCTTTTATTCAATGCAGCCATCTTAGCCTCAAGTTCAGCTCTAACTTGTTCTTCTTTAAGTCTCTTAGCAGATATACTGCTGTGCAAACTACTACTAGTTACCTTGGATGAGCTGTGCTTACTTGATCTGGATCTTCTCTCTTCTCTTTCCTGTTTCTGGTTCTCTTTACTTTTAGCACTGAAATAACTATTCATTGACTTCATAAATGCTTCTAATGTCTTATTTCTGTTGTCATATGTATTTATGTGAGTTTCTTTGTGATCAGGAATAATTCTAGGAATAATGTTTTGATGGTGTTCAATAAATGTCTCATACTTGTCCATCCACAGTTTGTGTTTTGCTCTAATGGAATCAATCGGTTCTTTTTGTTCGATCATATTGATTATAGCTGCAGACATTGTTTGCAATGAATTAAAGATCTTACTTGATTTATCTACTTCATTTTGTTCTCCTTTCTCAGTGAAAGTTCTAGGACGTGCTCCCATGTCATCATACTTATCGCCTGAAGCAAAGTTCTTATCAGGTGCTTCCATCTTCTTTGTCTCTGTGATTCCTGTAGCACCAGCTGTAGGAAGGTTCTCATCTGATGTTTCTACAACTCCAGTAGCCTCAGCTGTCGTTGTACCATTTTCAGCATTGGCTTCTTGCTTAGCATCATCACCAGTGGCTCCCTCTTTTTGATCCATACCTTCAGTCAATACGTTAATGATGTGGCGAGGGCGTTGAAGTCAACGTAAATTCAACTCTATCATTTATTGGTAGTTTAGAGTAGATTACAATACAAAAGGGTTACAAACATAAGTAAGGTTGACAATATTGTTTGTTCAAAATACAAGAATTTCCATATAAATAACAAAAAGTTTCATCAAAAAACAAATTTTCGATTATCACTTACAACACAGTGAAAGTGTAAAGAAACAAAATATCGATTAGCACTTTACATACAGTGAAAAATGAACTTATTGAACGGGACATGTTTTGAAATAAATAATTAAGTAACTTGTGTGTAAATCATGAAAAACATTGGTGATATATTTGTAATATTGCTATAAAAACTGTTTATAAATGTTTGGTGTGTGTATTGTTTCATTAAATTCTATTAATGTCACCCAAGGTCAATGTCAATATCTAGAACAACAGCAAATAATATTAATGACATTCATAACACACTTATTTAAGCACATATTGAAGAATAAATTGATACAAAAATAGTACATACCGTATTGGTAGACTTATCAACCCTCTATATATGAAAATATATTCATTCTTCATCAAAAATAGGCATGAGCTCAATCAATGACATGTGTGTTTCTTAAGGGTAACAAAAATCAAGGGGCCTGAAACTAATTAAATACACAGGTAAATCAATGAATGAAGTGAAAATACTAAATTAAGGAATAATTGGAAATAAAAATATCTTAAAGAACACTTTGGCCTCTACATACCGGCCCCTTAATTGGGTTTCAAAAAACACAATTACAAAAGTTTTCAAAAAGAGACAAAGTGTCAAATGTAAATCATTCAAAAAGTCAAAGTACAAATACTATTTTAGAAACAAAGTCAATATGTTCAAACACATGTACAGTCTCTGTTTCACTCATTTTCAACAAGCATACACAGTTTAGTAATTGGTCTAGTCAGTGTAGAGGTAGAGGTCTTCACCTTCGCTGAACGTACAATTCCTGAGTTATCCATGAAAACTTCGATAACTTTTTCTAAGTTCCAAAAGTTTCTTGGGCAATTGTCCTTAATGATAACAACATCTCCTACTTCAAGATTTCGTTTTTCGTTGATCCATTTTTGTCTCTTTTGTAACAAAGGAATATACTCTAGTGTCCATCTCCGCCAGAATAAATCGGCCAAATACTGAATCTGGCGCCAACGTCTCCTTACATAGCTATCATTCTGAAAAAAACTTCCTGGTGGAAAGAATTCTCCAGGCCTCAAAATGAGTAGATGATTCGGTGTGAGAACATTTATGTCACTTTGGTTATCAGAAACATCTGTTAGAGGACGATTGTTTAGTATTGACTCAACTTCGCACATAAAAGTCGCTAGTCCTTCATCATCTAGTCTGATATTCTGTTCTTTCATCACGGAATATAAGACTTTTCTTACAGATCGAATGAGGCGCTCCCAAACTCCTCCGAAATGAGAGGCTGCAGGTGGATTAAATTCCCATCTAATAGCATGTTGAATCATGAAATTGTTGATCTTTTCGGTATTCCATTTAACGATTTCTTCTCGCATTTCTCGTTCCGCACCAACGAAATTCGTGCCATTGTCTGATCTTATGAATTCAGGTGCTCCGCGGCGGGCAATAAAACGTCGTATCGCATTTATACACGAATCTGTGTCCATTGAGTGAACAATTTCAAGGTGTACTGCACGAATAGACAAACAAGTGAAGATCATACCATATCTTTTTACTGTGCTTCTCCTTTGTTTAATATAGAAGGGTCCAAAAAAGTCTACACCTGTCTTACAAAATGCGGGTTTATCAGGCGTAAGCCTTTCACTTGGTAGATCTGCCATTTTTTGTTCAAGAGTTGGACTTTGATATTTCCTACAAACAACGCATTTAGATATCATTCCTTTAATAATAGAATTAGCACCGATGATCCAATATTTCTTTCTAAGTTCAGATAATATCGAATTTTTACCCAAATGTCCTATCAGTCGATGTGTTTCGCTAATTATCATCCTAGATATGTGTGCATCTTTTGGAAGTATGATGGGGTGCTTCGCATCAAATGGGATTTCTGCTCTATTTAGCCTCCCGCCTACTCTCAAGATTCCTTCCCTATCTACAATCGGGTCAATTTGTTGCAATTTGGAGGCTCGTTTCAGCTTTTTTCGTGAATCTTGTTTCAGTGTGTCTAGCTCGTCTGCAAAGTGTTTACGTTGCACATAACGAATAATGATATTTTCGGATCGCTTCAAGACTTCTATTGTGATCATTCCAAAGTTTGTTTTCTTTTTGATTCCCATGGTCCTGTTTCTCAAATGATCGAAAAGCATCAGAAACCTACAAACAATCCTTAGCAACTTTGACCATTCAGAAAAGTGTGAAATAAGTTTGTCTATTACTTTAGATGATTTTTCTATCTCAATAGCTGTGTTTATCACTTCTTTCACTTCGCAATCATTATAAGTGATTGATTTCTCAAAGTCGTACTGTGGCCATTCATTTTCTGGTCGTCTCAAGAATTCTGGACCATTGAACCAGTCTGACATCGTTGTAATTTGCGTTGCTTTCATTCCTCGCGATGCAAAGTCGGCTGGGTTTTCCTTTGTGCTGACAAATTTCCATTGTGTTGGCTCGGTTGCTTCTTTTATGATCTCAAGTCTATTTGCTACGAAGGTGTGAAATCTCGATTTCTGATTGAAAATATAACGCAGTACTGACATACTATCTGTCCAAAACACAATTTTGTCGATTCTGTAGTTTGATTCATCAGTGATGATCTTACTAAGTTTTACAGCCTTCGCAGCAGCGGTAAGCTCTAGTCGCGGTATTGTTATCTTCTTGAGAGGAGTAACTCTCGATTTGCCAAGAACAAACGCACAACTAATTTGATCCAAGTTATCAATCATTCGAAAGTAAAACACAATACCGTATCCTGTCTCGCTAGCGTCAGAGAAGCAATGAAGCTGACAAGATTGAACATTCGCAAGGTCTACAGATTTGTAACATCTTGGTAATTGTACCTTTGCAAGGTCGCTTAGTTGTGAAAGCCAATCATTCCATTGTTTCAATTCCAAACCTGAGATTTCTTGGTCCCAGCTGTAACCCTGTTTGCATAATCTCTGCAAGATAGACTTTGCTGTCA
Organism: Arcuatula senhousia; assembly: GCA_963971305.1. NCBI lineage: Eukaryota > Metazoa > Mollusca > Bivalvia > Mytilida > Mytilidae > Arcuatula > Arcuatula senhousia. Next base: position 3,083,821 of record OZ020316.1, on the reverse strand, counting down.
AAACATACGGGGAAATGATTCCAATCGGATCATAGACAGAGCTTGTAATCGATAAAATATTCCGCCTAGTAGCTGATTTGTCCTTAAACGTTACTTTGAATCCGAAACTGTCGGTCTCCATATTCCATTGTACACCTAAAGCTCGCTCAACAGGTAAATCATCTTCTAAATCCCAGTGCTGAATACCCTTTGCGCGATCATCTTCGGGAATAGATTGTATGACAGAAGGAACATTACTAATCCACTTAGTCATTTTGAATCTACCGTCCTTGCATAAAGATGTAATATCTCGAATAGCCCCTATTGCTTGGTCTTCGCTTTCTACTGATGCAAGACAATCATCGACATACATACTGTCGGACATTAGTTTCAAGATTGAAGAATCATAATCACCAGCAAAATCATTTGTAATCTGTTTTATCGCAAAGTTACAACAGCTCGGCGAAGATGTTGCCCCAAAAAGATGTACCGTCATCCGGTATTGCATGGGTTCTCTCTCAATATCGCCATTGGGCCACCAGAAAAATCGTAAGCAGTCTCTATCAGTTTTCGGAACCTGGACTTGGTGGAACATCGCTTCTATATCACCAAGAATAGCAACACGTTCTTCCCTAAATCTCAAAAGTACACCAAGTAAGTTGTTAGCCAGATTTGGGCCTTGAAGTAACTGAGAATTCAATGATACACCCATATATGTTGCAGAGCAGTAAAATACAACACGGATTTTATCTTTCTGTGCATGATATACTTCATGGTGAGGTAAGTACCAAACCCTTCCATCGTTTCTGTCTAGATCTTCTAAAGGTACAATTTCCATGTATCCTTTATCCATAAGCTTCTTCATGAACTCCAAGTAATCGTTTCTAAATTTAGGATTCTTGACAAATTTAGATTTCAGACCTTTTAATCAAAGTAATCCTTGTGGCGCATTATTCGGAAGATTCAACTTCTGATCTCGAAAAGGAAGACCTATTTCGTAATGTCCATTCTTGAAGTTTACAGACTCGTTTACTAATTCTAAGAACTTCTTATCTTCGACTGAGTTTTCCAGCTTATCATCTACTATACGTTCTGGAAAGTCATAGTTCAAAGAATTTCTGTACAGTTGTTCCAGTCTGTTGTTATCTTCATCATAAGCTTGAATTGACATCAGTTGCGCACGATTTACCACTTGGTCTGATCCATCAAAGTTTCTAAGCATATTCCATATGATCCATCCTAATCTAGTTCTAGTACCATGAGGAGATCCACTTGGACCAGTAGCCGTCTCGAAAGGTATGTATGCATCAGGAACGTTGTTTCCTATCATGAGTCCAATACTGCAGTCTGGTGAATGCCAAGTAACTTTAGATAAATGACTCCATTTTGAAATTTCATCTTCTCTTGGGATATGTTCTCTCGAGACCGGCATCACATCTTTAGTGTAAACTTTTGGAAGATTGACAACATCGTAGGCGTTATTCATTTCAAAGTCCATCACCTGTATTCCGTTTACAGCATAAGTATTCATATTAAATGGTTCTCTCATTGTGTTGACTTTGATGTTCATTCGTTTACCACTTCCACCTAAACGATGCATCAGCTCTTCAGTACAGAAGGAAATATTACTACCAGGGTCGAAAAACGCATATGTGTCAATAATTGCGGGTTTGTCCTTGAGTTTAACCTTGACAGGTACTATTGCCATAGCACATGATTGCTCTATTTCACCGGCCCCTGTTTGAGTAGTAGTACTAATGATCGGGTTTGCATACTGGTCTTTATCAGTTTGTGTTGATCCTGATGTAACTTTCGCATTTTCGGACTGATTATCACCTTTGTGAAGTAAAGTTGGGTGTCGTCGTTCACAAATCTTACATGTAAGTCGGTTTCTACAGTTCGCAGTTCTATGTCCAATTCTAAGACAACCAAAGCAATGTCCTTTACTTTTCAAATGCTCATAGCGCTCATTAGTATTCAATTGCAATATATCTTTGCATTGATCAATGGTGTGCTTCCCGGCGCAATATGAACATTTAGGATCTATTTTCTCCGGTTTTAACTCAACCGCAAAACTTCCTTTAGTATAAGTGGGTTCCTTTGGCTTCTGCGACTTGCTAGTAGATGATTTGTATTGCTTTGAGTTATGAGAGTTGGAAATTGATACAGCAGCTTTACCATACACAGGGTCGTTTAATTTCTTAGCTTCAAACTTGACGAATTCAACAAAGTCAGAAAACTTCACTCGACGTTCTTTGGCTTTGATTTTGGCAACCTCATTCCGCCAGCGATCATGTAAGTACAATGGAAGTTTTCGCATAAGCAGCTTGATGTTCTCAGAATACTCTAGGATTCTAATAGCGTCTATACTCTCAATGGCATTCAAACATTCAGTGAGGAAAAGTGAAAATTCATCTAAACCTTTCGAATCTCCAGACGAAATATCTGACCATCCTAGTGCCTTCTTGATGAATGCATTGGCTATTACTTCATCATCTCCATATCGATCATACAGTTGATTAATTGCTGATGTATAGGCATACTCGGAATTCAGCTGACCAAAACCAGATACAACTCTATTCGCTTCGCCATATGTGAATTGCTCTAAATATGTCATCTTCTCTTCTTCCGTGTCTGCATTAGCCACAACTCTAGCAGTGAATTGTCTTATGAACTTTCTGAACTCCAACGGATCACCGCCAAATTTCCTAATGTCTGGTACTGGTTTCCGTAGATGTTTCACAATTGAAGACATATCTGAAATTTGACTATCATGATTATCAAAATGTGTCATAGCATTTAATGGATTGTCAGACAATTCTCCTTTTGAACTTATGTGAGCATGAGTTGTAGTATCTTTGCATGGCCTATCCTCATCTATTCTATGGGTATTTTCAATAACAGAAGGTTTGTGTTCTGTTCTAGTGACATGTTGTGGCGTATAAGGTTTTGCATTAACATTCAGATTTGTAGATTGTACATAATTGTCAGTGTCAAGTTTGTAATTCTGTTTTTCCTGACTTTGAATGAGTTTCCTACTATGTTCAGTACTTGAACTGGCTTGACTATCGACCTCAGAATCATATTTGTCTAACACTTTCTGTTTAGCATCTGAAATAGCTATGCTTGTTTGTATCTCAAGTTCTTCTTCTTCAAGTTTAATTTTGGTTTTTGCAAGTTCAATTTCTTTCCTTTTATTCAATGCAGCCATCTTAGCCTCAAGTTCAGCTCTAACTTGTTCTTCTTTAAGTCTCTTAGCAGATATACTGCTGTGCAAACTACTACTAGTTACCTTGGATGAGCTGTGCTTACTTGATCTGGATCTTCTCTCTTCTCTTTCCTGTTTCTGGTTCTCTTTACTTTTAGCACTGAAATAACTATTCATTGACTTCATAAATGCTTCTAATGTCTTATTTCTGTTGTCATATGTATTTATGTGAGTTTCTTTGTGATCAGGAATAATTCTAGGAATAATGTTTTGATGGTGTTCAATAAATGTCTCATACTTGTCCATCCACAGTTTGTGTTTTGCTCTAATGGAATCAATCGGTTCTTTTTGTTCGATCATATTGATTATAGCTGCAGACATTGTTTGCAATGAATTAAAGATCTTACTTGATTTATCTACTTCATTTTGTTCTCCTTTCTCAGTGAAAGTTCTAGGACGTGCTCCCATGTCATCATACTTATCGCCTGAAGCAAAGTTCTTATCAGGTGCTTCCATCTTCTTTGTCTCTGTGATTCCTGTAGCACCAGCTGTAGGAAGGTTCTCATCTGATGTTTCTACAACTCCAGTAGCCTCAGCTGTCGTTGTACCATTTTCAGCATTGGCTTCTTGCTTAGCATCATCACCAGTGGCTCCCTCTTTTTGATCCATACCTTCAGTCAATACGTTAATGATGTGGCGAGGGCGTTGAAGTCAACGTAAATTCAACTCTATCATTTATTGGTAGTTTAGAGTAGATTAACTACAATACAAAAGGGTTACAAACATAAGTAAGGTTGACAATATTGTTTGTTCAAAATACAAAAATTTCCATATAAATAACAAAAAGTTTCATCAAAAAACAAATTTTCGATTATCACTTACAACACAGTGAAAGTGTAAAGAAACAAAATATCGATTAGCACTTTACATACAGTGAAAAATGTACTTATTGAACGGGACATGTTTTGAAATAAATAATTAAGTAACTTGTGTGTAAATCATGAAAAACATTGGTGATATATTTGTAATATTGCTATAAAAACTGTTTATAAATGTTTGGTGTGTGTATTGTTTCATTAAATTCTATTAATGTCACCCAAGGTCAATGTCAATATCTAGAACAACAGCAAATAATATTAATGTCATTCATAACACACTTATTTAAGCACATATTGAAGAATAAATTGATACAAAAATAGTACATACCGTATTGGTAGACTTATCAACCCTCTATATATGAAAATATATTCATTCTTCATCAAAAATAGGCATGAGCTCAATCAATGACATGTGTGTTTCTTAAGGGTAACAAAAATCAAGGGGCCTGAAACTAATTAAATACACAGGTAAATCAATGAATGAAGTGAAAATACTAAATTAAGGAATAATTGGAAATAAAAATATCTTAAAGAACACTTTGGCCTCTACACTGTCTGTGATCTCTGAGTGTGTACAGACAGCCAGACAACACTGTGAAGAGCAGGTAAGGGACTTATATGGTAGTAAATCTACTCTGTCTTTGATCTCTGAGTGTGTACAGACGGCCAGACAACACTGTGAAGAGCAGGTAAGGGACTTATATGGTAGTAAATCTACTCTGTCTGTGATCTCTGAGTGTGTACAGACGGCCAGACAACACTGTGAAGAGCAGGTAAGGAACTTATATGGTAGTAAATCTACTCTGTCTGTGATCTCTGAGTGTGTACAGACAGCCAGACAACACTGTGAAGAGCAGGTAAGGGACTTATATGGTAGTAAATCTACTCTGTGTGTGATCTCTGAGTGTGTACAGACGGCCAGACAACACTGTGAAGAGCAGGTAAGGGACTTATATGGTAGTAAATCTACTCTGTCTGTGATCTCTGAGTGTGTACAGACAGCCAGACAACACTGTGAAGAGCAGGTAAGGAACTTATATGGTAGTAAATCTACCCTATCTGTGATCTCTGAGTGTGTACAGACGGCCAGACAACACTGTGAAGAGCAGGTAAGGGACTTATATGGTAGTAAATCTACTCTGTCTGTGATCTCTGAGTGTGTACAGACGGCCAGACAACACTGTGAAGAGCAGGTAAGGGACTTATATGGTAGTAAATCTACTCTGTCTGTGATCTCTGAATGTGTACAGACGGCCAGACAACACTGTGAAGAGCAGGTAAGGGACTTATATGGTAGTAAATCTACTCTGTCTGTGATCTCTGAGTGTGTACAGACGGCCAGACAACACTGTGAACAGCAGGTAAGGAACTTATATGGTAGTAAATCTACTCTGTCTGTGATCTCTGAGTGTGTACAGACGGCCAGACAACACTGTGAAGAGCAGGTAAGGGACTTATATGGTAGTAAATCTACTCTGTCTGTGATCTCTGAGTGTGTACAGACAGCCAGACAACACTGTGAAGAGCAGGTAAGGGACTTATATGGTAGTAAATCTACTCTGTCTGTGATCTCTGAGTGTGTACAGACGGCCAGACAACATTGTGAAGAGCAGGTAAGGGACTTATATGGTAGTAAATCTACTCTGTCTGTGATCTCTGAGTGTGTACAGACAGCCAGACAACACTGTGAAGAGCAGGTAAGGGACTTATAAGTAAATTTACTCTGTCTGTGATCTCTGAGTGTGTACAGACTGCCAGACAACACTGTGAGGAGCAGGTAAGGGACTTATATGGTAGTAAATCTACCCTGTCTGTGATCTCTGAGTATGTACAGACGGCCAGACAACATTGTGAAGAGCAGGTAAGGGACTTATATGGTAGTAAATCTACTCTGTCTGTGATCTCTGAGTGTGTACAGACAGCCAGACAACACTGTGAAGAGCAGGTAAGGGCCTTATATGGTAGTAAATCTACTCTGTCTGGGATCTCTGAGTGTGTACAGACAGCCAGACAACACTGTGAAGAGCAGGTAAGGAACTTATATGGTAGTAAATCTACTCTGTCTGTGATCTCTGAGTGTGTACAGACGGCCAGACAACACTGTGAAGAGCAGGTAAGGGACTTATATGGTAGTAAATCTACTCTGTCTGTGATCTCTGAGTGTGTACAGACGGCCAGACAACACTGTGAAGAGCAGGTAAGGAACTTATATGGTAGTAAATCTACTCTGTCTGTGATCTCTGAGTGTGTACAGACGGCCAGACAACACTGTGAAGAGCAGGTAAGGGACTTATATGGTAGTAAATCTACTCTGTCTGTGATCTCTGAGTGTGTACAGACAGCCAGACAACACTGTGAAGAGCAGGTAAAGGACTTATATGGTAGTAAATCTACTCTGTCTGTGATCTCGGAGTGTGTACAGACGGCCAGACAACACTGTGAAGAGCAGGTAAGGAACTTATATGGTAGTAAATCTACTCTGTCTGTGATCTCTGAGTGTGTACAGACGGCCAGACAGCACTGTGAAGAGCAGGTAAGGGACTTATATGGTAGTAAATCTACCCTGTCTGTGATCTCTGAGTGTGTACAGACGGCCAGACAGCACTGTGAAGAGCAGGTAAGGGACTTATATGGTAGTAAATCTACCCTGTCTGTGATCTCTGAGTGTGTACAGACAGCCAGACAACACTGTGAAGAGCAGGTAAGGGACTTATATGGTAGTAAATCTACTCTGTCTGTGATCTCTGAGTGTGTACAGACAGCCAGACAACACTGTGAAGAGCAGGTAAGGGACTTATATGGTAGTTAATCTACTCTGTCTGTGATCTCTGAGTGTGTACAGACGGCCAGACAACACTGTGAAGAGCAGGTAAGGGACTTATATGGTAGTAAATCTACTCTGTCTGTGATCTCTGAGTGTGTACAGACGGCCAGACAACACTGTGAAGAGCAGGTAAGGAACTTATATGGTAGTAAATCTACTCTGTCTGTGATCTCTGAGTGTGTACAGACGGCCAGACAACACTGTGAAGAGCAGGTAAGGAACTTATATGGTAGTAAATCTACTCTGTCTGTGATCTCTGAGTGTGTACAGACAGCCAGACAACACTGTGAAGAGCAGGTAAGGGACTTATATGGTAGTAAATCTACTCTGTCTGTGATCTCTGAGTGTGTACAGACGGCCAGACAACACTGTGAAGAGCAGGTAAGGGACTTATATGGTAGTAAATCTACTCTGTCTGTGATCTCTGAGTGTGTACAGACAGCCAGACAACACTGTGAAGAGCAGGTAAGGAACTTATATGGTAGTAAATCTACCCTGTCTGTGATCTCTGAGTGTGTACAGACGGCCAGACAACACTGTGAAGAGCAGGTAAGGGACTTATATGGTAGTAAATCTACTCTGTCTGTGATCTCTGAGTGTGTACAGACGGCCAGACAACACTGTGAAGAGCAGGTAAGGAACTTATATGGTAGAAAATCTACTCTGTCTGTGATCTCTGAGTGTGTACAGACTGCCAGACAACACTGTGAAGAGCAGGTAAGGAACTTATATGGTAGTAAATCTACTCTGTCTGTGATCTCTGAGTGTGTACAGACGGCCAGACAACATTGTGAAGAGCAGGTAAGGGCCTTATATGGTAGTAAATCTACTCTGTCTGTGATCTCTGAGTGTGTACAGACGGCCAGACAACACTGTGAAGAGCAGGTAAGGAACTTATATGGTAGTAAATCTACTCTGTCTGTGATCTCTGAGTGTGTACAGACGGCCAGACAACACTGTGAAGAGCAGGTAAGGGACTTATATGGTAGTAAATCTACTCTGTCTGTGATCTCTGAGTGTGTACAGACAGCCAGACAACACTGTGAAGAGCAGGTAAAGGACTTATATGGTAGTAAATCTACTCTGTCTGTGATCTCTGAGTGTGTACAGACGGCCAGACAACACTGTGAAGAGCAGGTAAGGAACTTATATGGTAGTAAATCTACTCTGTCTGTGATCTCTGAGTGTGTACAGACGGCCAGACAACACTGTGAAGAGCAGGTAAGGGACTTATATGGTAGTAAATCTACTCTGTCTGTGATCTCTGAGTGTGTACAGACAGCCAGACAACACTGTGAAGAGCAGGTAAGGGACTTATATGGTAGTAAATCTACTCTGTCTGTGATCTCTGAGTGTGTACAGACGGCCAGACAACACTGTGAAGAGCAGGTAAGGAACTTATATGGTAGTAAATCTACTCTGTCTGTGATCTCTGAGTGTGTACAGACGGCCAGACAACACTGTGAAGAGCAGGTAAGGGACTTATATGGTAGTAAATCTACTCTGTCTGTGATCTCTGAGTGTGTACAGACGGCCAGACAACACTGTGAAGAGCAGGTAAGGGACTTATATGGTAGTAAATCTACTCTGTCTGTGATCTCTGAGTGTGTACAGACTGCCAGACAACACTGTGAGGAGCAGGTAAGGAACTTATATGGTAGTAAATCTACTCTGTCTGTGATCTCTGAGTGTGTACAGACAGCCAGACAACACTGTGAAGAGCAGGTAAAAGACAAAATATAGAATAGATTAAAACATTGACCCTTAAAATCAAAGGAGTAGAGCCACAAGGGCCCCAAATCGGTCCAAAAATTCAACTTTGATATACTTGCTTGTAATTGCTGCTTTGATGTTCATTATAAGATTTCATATTTTATATATTGCAATATTACATGTATATACTCATATAAAAATCTTTCTTGTGATTTGATAAGATGCGTTCACGTGACATGTGATATTTCGCTGGGTCAACCGGTAATCGTTGGGTCCCATGGTAAGGTCACACTCTCGTGAGATTTTGCACGTGCGCCCCACATTTTGTTTTTTCAACATTGTTTGGACTGGATTTTTTCTAATGGAAAAAGGTTAAAATGTCCAAAATATGTTTACAAATTTAATATTGAATGGTTTCATTTAAATATTGGATATAATATAAAATTATCACCCAAGTTTGTGTGTGACCCGGCATTTCTTTCCCCTCGAAAAAGTAAGGTCACCCTCTGGCAAGCCCTTGGGTGACCTTACTTTCTTGGGGAAAGAAACCACCGGGTCACACACCAACTTGGGTGATAATTGTATAATATCTTTTGGTTTAATTGTTTTTCAACAAGGGGGACAGTGAGTTAAAAGTTAGTCTATTTTGAGTAGATGATTAATCCCAAATGTCCCAGTAGAAGAAAAAAACAAATACTGTGGTTTTATTATTATTCATTGGGTATAAATTTTCGTGGTTTTCGTGGGTAGCCTTGAACCACGAAATCTGATATCCCACAAAAAGAAAATTAAACATTGGTGTGTATACTGCAGAATAAAGACCAACTTATTTAAGAATCCACGAACTGATACTTTTTCACCAAACCGCAAAAATTGGTACCCACAAAAAGAAATGAATCAACAATAAGGCCGGACAAGTTGAATAAGTAAAAAAAAGATTATTTCGTATAGTTTATCTTTTTCATTGTTGTTTTTATTTCAGTTAAGCAGTATTGGTTTTGATATCTCCTTTGTATTTGAAGACACCATCACACCAGAGATAGAGCGAGTTGTCCAGGAGAATAGAGACCAAGTTATAGAAGGAATAAAATACAGGGGAAATGTAAGTTACTTTGCCAAAGCCTTTGTTTGTCCTTGTCATTCTATGTTAACTGTTTCATGTCAAGAATTGGGTCTTTCGTTGATGATTTAGGGATTGGTTTTGAAACTTTTGTATTGTATTATAAGTCTTGGGCCAATGCAAGACGGTAAGCAGTGACCTATGGTCATGTTGAAGACTGCTTGCTGTTTTCCATTGTGATTTTTTTAATTGCTGTTTGTTTATGTCTGTTGTGTCGCGTACACTTATTCCACATCTCAATATCGTCTATTCTATATATAGTTACAGGGCAAATGTAAGTTTCTAAATGTAGTTACTTAAGAAATTTAAGTTTCTAAATATAGATATGAGGGAAATGTATGTTTCTATATAAATACAGCTGAATAGAAGTCTTTAAGAATAGACACAGTGGCAATTAAAGCTTCTAAATATTTACTGGAAAAAAAAAGAAATGCATATTTACTTATTTATCTACTAAAATATGAAAAAAAATATTTATAGAATTTTAATATTTTACTAAATAAATATTATTACTTGTAAAAGCAAAACAATTGATATTTGTAAGAAAATTATGTTTTTCTAAATTTACTGTCATAATATTTCATCAACAAGTTAAGAATAAAAAATGTGCATTGTCTTTTTTGGGTTTAACATTCACTTGCAAATTGGCATTATATGAAATGGAAAATAAGTATATTCTATTGTCATTACACATACAGATAACTGTGTAACAAATGATGCTTGGAAATTTGAGCGTCAGAAAATACTTTATTGCCAATTTATGTTTCAATGTTAAATTCTGTGGTTTTATTATTATTTGTGGGGTATCAATTTTCGTTGTATTTCTGGGTGGCTATGACCAACGAAATTTGATACCCAACAAAGAGGAAATTAAATATTGATCTGTATGCTCCAGGCTTCAGAACCATGAATTTAAGAATCCACAAACTTATCAATTTTCATCAAACCACGAAAATTGATACCCACGAAAATAAATGAATCTGCAGTAACATGACATGTAGTTTCTGAATTATAAATGACATGTTATTGTTGTGTAGGATGACAAGTGGAGGAAAATGAATCATTTAAAAGAGAGAGAATGTAAGAAGTTCTTAGAAGAAATGATGGCAGTCGGACTGGATCTTAAACCTTTTGTTGAAGGTGATTTATAAGACATGAAAGACTTTAATATAAAAAAATGTCTTGTTAAAATAGTTTCAATCTTTTAAAATAGCAGACCATATTTTAACATATTGATAAAACTTTGTCCAAACAGGCTTAGGGTTATTTATTATTTTTGGCTTCTGTTTTTTTTTGTTTTATCAAATCTAATATTCTACCGGTTTTCCAAGTCTGATGAAGGTTAATCCAGAAAAGCACTTCACACGCAATGAAATTTTGCTTTTGTACATTTATCAAAATCATTTCAATATGTGGATCGTGTCTTTCTGGCACATATTCCATATTCTTTCATTTTTATTATTAAAATATGGTATATCCCAATCAAATTAAAGAATTGAATTGTTTGTTAACAACTACAAAGTTTGGGTAAGTAGACAAAGGAAGACTCTCCATTTACTTTTGTACAAAGTTTCTATAAGACACTATTTAGAATATCTGTCATAGAATTAAGAACTACAGTTGAAACATATACTGTAAAAGGAGAAATTTTCGCGAAGGGTTTGTTTTCGCTAATTTCGCGATCATTACTAATTTGCAAAAATATCCCATTGTGTAAATTACATTTAGAAGAACCCAATATTCCATGATCTTATAAAACTCGAAACTAAAACCTCATGAATGCATTTTGGTTCTGAAACAGTGAAATTTAAACTACGCGAAATTATCCCCTTTTACAGTAACTAAGAAAATGCATGTAGAAAATTCTATAATTTTGTATTTGACAGAGGACTGTTTTATTTCCCTGACGATGAACACGACACAGTTTGCTAAGATATGTATGGTGATGACTAAAGATTTGTTGACGTTACATACACCAGAGTTATCTCCCTTGGTTAACGATGGCATCACAGAAATATTCAAAGCACAGCTGTTACACTTTGAAGACAGTTTGAAAAATCCTGATTTTAAAACAGAGGTAAGGAAAGGGAAAGAAACAATGGTGTAACAAAGGGTTGGTAATCCATAAAACACAGACAAAATTGTAAGACATAAAATCCATAAAACACAGACAAAATTGTAAGACATAAAATCCATAAAACACAGACAAAAAATCCATAAAACACAGACAAAATTATTAGACATAAAATCCATAAAACACAGACAAAATTAGACATAAAATCCATAAAAAACAGACAAAATTATTAGATATAAAATCCATAAAACACAGACAAAATTAGACATAAAATCCATAAAACACAGACAAAATTATTAGACATAAAATCCATAAAACACAGACAAAATTATTAGACATAAAATCCATAAAACACAGACAAAATTATTACACAAAAAATCCATAAAACACAGACAAAATTATTAGACATAAAATCCATAAAACACAGACAAAATTGTTAGACATAAAATCATCACTACAAAACACAGACAAAATTGCTAGACATAAAATCCATAAAACTCAGACAAAATTGTTAGACATAAAATCCCTAAAACACAGACAAAATTATTAGACATAAAATCCCTAAAACACAGACAAAATTATTAGACATAAAATCATCACAACAAAACAACCAAACCTTGGGCTTTAGACACTTGTTTCTTTACATTAAGATGTGGTAGAAGCAAAGAGGTACCAATGGGGTATTAGAATGTCAAAAGTCTGGAAGGGCAAACACAAAACCAGTAAATAGAAATGAGACAACATGAGGGTGTCACAGCACTTTTGGTACGTGGTATTCCTTGATTTTTAAAAGGTATTCGGTACACCAAGGTGTGGTATGCGGTACGCGATGTTCCGAATTTTTAGGCTTTTGGTATGCGTACGCCATGATCTTTAGAGTATATGGTATTCCAGTCTTTTCACGGTATTCTGTCCTTTTTTAAACGGTTTTCAGTATTCCAGGGCCGGGGGCTGTGACATCCCCCAACATGCAGAAACTGAGTACATAAGAACACACAAAAAATGACTGAACAGCTATCAGCAGTGTGAACTAAGTCATTATCAGAGTGATTTACAAATTGATTTAGATTTTAAACCAATATTAGATAACATTTTTTATCATATACTTAGACATGATAATGCTTAAATTTAACAATATGATAATAGAGTAATTTTTAAAGAGAATTTGATTTTTTTCCAAAAGCACCTTTACTGTGTGATAATCACTTTCATTATCAACTGGTTCAGGTTATTATCAACTACTTCCGTTTTATTATCAAACGCCAAAATCGGAATTGTATTACAGACTTAATTGTAGTCGATTTAAGTTACAGACATTTTCAAAACTTATGGCAGACGACACAGATGCATCTAAAAGAGTGCAATTTTTGTGTGAATTATACCCCCTTCCCACTTCTCCGTGGGTATTACGTTCATTCCAACCAAATATTTAACTGTGACGTCACCGTTTCTACGTAGCTACGTACCACGATCTTACGAGATACCAGTATACGTTTGTTTTGTTTGTTTACATTGACAAAAATACAAATTTTAATCAGATGCTGTATCCAAATGCCATTTCAAAATACCATATTTATTTCACATTGATATTGAAGTATATGATAAAAAGATCATAACATGTCATTTTTCATATCAGACCAAAATCAGCCCGCGGTCATTATCATCCCTCGAGCCTACGGCTCTCGGGCTAATATCATGACCTGGGGCTGATAATAGGTCTGATATGAAAAATGGCATGTTATAATCTATAAATCTTTGCATTGTTGCACTCTTTTGCTCTTCTTGTTAAATACAGCAAATTTCATTAAGAATTTGTTTATAAATTTGATCAGTGCTGACAACACGGAGACATTCTGTTTAAACGTCCACTATAGATATTTGTTTATTTGCCTTAAGATGTGGTTATTTGTTCCATATTGAAGGCATAGCTGTCAATGAAGAACACAAAAGTTCCTTTGTTATGTTATTGTAATGTTCTATAAATAGATCTGCATAAAGAAGGTTTGCTCCTCATATTTTGGGGTATTTGTCATATTTTCGAGATCCTCTGGTTTTGCCCATCTATAATGCTTGAAATTTTGTGCCCATGAACCCCCCATTTTCTTTTTGTTATTGAAACAAATGTCCATCGAATATGCAATTCACTAAATATTATAAAATTTTATTTACTCTTTCATACATAAAAGGTGTAGATATCCCAACTAGCAGCAATGTTAAAATAATGAAAAATCTAGGGAGAACCTATTTCTCGCCAAAATTATAAACACTTATAGCATATAAACTAGCATATGGACCTACATTTTTTCCATGCTTATTTTGATCTTTGGCCATATTCTTTGAAAGAGATTGACTGATGGGTATTTATAGTCGCGACTAGGGGAAAGCCCCTCTGCGTCGACTTTTAATACCTAAACAGGTATAGACTCGCTATGTGCCATGGGTCGTCCAGCCCATGACACACCACCGCCAGTGTTAGCTGCTCCAGAGTATCCTTTGTTATCGCTGGAGCAGGGCCCGTCTTCCACCACGGGGAGGTACTGGTCGGAATTCTGGAAGACTTGAAAGAGATGCACTTTTATCCATTTTTATATACTTTAAGATAGCTATAGATAATTATCCTCTGGAGAAGTACTGTTAATATAACAGTAGTTTTCTGATTTATGTTATATCCACAGTCAATAAAAATCTGGGGAAATAGTAAATGTGAATATGCAAATCTCATATGTAAATCATAGTATGAAAATTCAAAACCATGGAAAAAAAACACCAAATAGACATTTGGATAGAATGCCCTAAAATTAGCAAAGTTCTGGAAAATTAATAGGTTTAAAGTATTGTTTAGTTTCAAGGCTAATAGAAGTATTCTGACCAAACAAATGTAATAAAACACATTCATCTTTTATACTTGTTTTTTTTTTTATTTCAGCAAAAATTCATCCTGAAGAATGCCAAATATGTTTTAGAGACTTTAATGAAGAAAATTGAAGAACAATTTAAATCTCATGGAATCCCATTCCCTAAACAGCTGGTGTCAGTCAGTGGTAGATATAAGAAATTAGAATCTGTGTCTAAATCTAGTTCATCATAACACCTGGACCTAATGTCAATAGCTAGTGGATCGTAAAACCTGGACCCAATGTCTATAACTAGTGCTTCATAAAAACTGGAACCAGTGTTAAAAACTATAGTGCATCATAAAGAACATCAATCCAAAAAACTAGCGATTCATAAAAAAATGAATCAGTTTTATACACAAAACTTCATGAAATCTATCATCAGAATCAATGTCTAAAACTAGTTCTTCATAAGAAACTGGATTTAAGGATACTCGCTAGTCTAGTTTTGGGATTTCTGTCATTTTTCGGAATCCTCAGGTTTTTACCATCAAAATAGGGTTAAATTTTTTTTGCCCACGAACCCCCTATTTTCTTTTCATTAATGCCTTGAGTATATCATAAAAAAGTGATTTACAAAGTTTTATGAAATCCTATTTATTCTGTCACAGGTTTGAACAGCTAAATAGCGCTAATGTTAAACCTATGAAAAAGTCAGAGAAAACCTTTTCCCGCCAAAATTTTAACGTCAGTTATCTTGAAAATGAGGTCACGACCCTATCGATTTTGTTTGCTTATTCTAAACTTTTTACTATTATCTTTTCATTTGAGGCATCAAATGTGAATCCTATTTATTTTCAATTATAGTAGCGAACATCCTTAAGTTTTGAAAACAGATCTTTATAAAACTTGAAACTGTTGCATCAATACTCACTGTGTACAAGAAAACACAGATGATGCATAGGCCCCCCTTTTTGCAAAAACAATTGGTTAAATATAGGAAATCACTGAAGCGTGACCAAAGCAGGCCCCCTCTTTTCAGAATTTCTGGATCCGACACTGTGACGGTAGAGAGAACGAAAAAGAAACATGGTCTTTACAAAATAGTTTTCATAAATAGTTAAGTCGTCAGAGTATTTTATTACATTTGATAACAGCTTATTCTATTTTGATTGAAAGAAAACACAAAATCGTGTGCATGTCTTAAAAAAGCTTTAAACATGCTTTATAATAAATAATTGTTCTGTGTCTTAGAACTGTTAGTGTTGTATAACTTTACGCAGAAGATTTCTAAATGTAATAAGCCAAAGGCTAAAAGTATATTCTATGCCTTTTCAGTCTGCTTTTTTTTTTACCATGGGATAAAATGTCTGACACTGATATTCCTTTGAATTGTCATACATCAAATGCTTAAGAATTTTCTATGCCTCTTCTATCTTCTTTCTTTAACCATGGGATAAAATGTCATTGACTTCACAGCACAAGCTGTATTATTGTAAAATGTATTTGTTATTAATGTGCAATATTGTTGTTTTTACCAATATTAAAATATTGAATATATAGATTCCAATGTTTTGTTTGATATATTGTATAAGACATTCATATACCTTATAAGGAGCCAGGGTGGCCGAGTGGTCTAAGGCGCTGGTTTAAATACCACACTATTGATCCCTAGCCGGTCACCTCTTAGGTGGTGTTCTAGTCCTGCTTGTAATTTACAAAAACAGGACTTCCCCACATGTATGTATTTAGGTTTGCCAGTTACCTGTCCAAGGTCGGTGTCCCACGGGTACTCCAGTTTCCACCACCAGTTAAAATGACCACCCTATATGGCCCAGGTGCTTCGGAAGGGTATTTAAAACCTTAAACACACGCACAAAGTGATCTTTTACGCATATCTGTATCAACAGAAGAATGGCATAGAATGTTGTTGGTGTTTTAAGCTGCTTCTGAAATTCTGATTTTTTAGCTCACCTGACCTGAAGGTTCATGTGAGCTTTTGTCTTCATTAGGCATGGGTTGTCCATCCGGTCATTAACTTAGCTTCAAGGATTCTTCTCCAAAACCACTAAAAAAAATTGCTTTTTAACTTTGTACACTTGATCTTTAGGATTTCCTCTACCAAGTTTGTGAAATTTATGCATGCAAACCAACATGGCCGCCTTTCCTAAAAATCAGAACAGGGGGAGTCAGATCAATGTTTTGGGCTTAAATATAGCTCAAATAGTATAACAGATAAAGAAAATATGAAGTAACATTCCTTCTTCAGCATTAAAAGCTCTACAGTTCCAGTCATTGTCATGATTGAACCAAAGTTGTTTTTGGCTTAAATATAGCTAAAAAAGTATAAGAGATAAAGAAAATATGAAGCAACATTCCTTCTTCAGCATTAAAAGCTCTACAATTTCAACCATTGTCATGATTGAACCGAAGTTGTTTTTGGCTTAAAGCTAAAAAAGTATAGGAGATAAAGCAACATTCCTTCTTCAGCATAGAAAGCTCTACAATTCTCGCCATTGAGCCGTAGTGGTACGACTCCTTATAGGAGCTCTTTCCTCTTTCTCGTCAAAATTTAACAAGCACTTGGCTCCAGGGTAGCACGAATTACCGAAAACCAGGTGAATTATCGAAAACCAGAACGATTTACCGAAAACCAGTATTAATTATCCGAAAACCACAATAAAACACATGGTTCAAGTGTGCAATAATGATTAAAAATGAGTTATTAGTATATTGGAACCTATTTTGTTGTATCAGTGTCTTTTTAGATTAATATAGAATAGATTTCTTTTTACTGCACTATACTCATGAATCGTACAAATTATAACGGGTGGCCAATCTGCATTTCTTAAGGCTTGTGACTTGCAAGATATTTTATCTTGGCTGCAGTAAGTATTGGTTTAATCATATAATAAATTTTCATATAAAATGCTACAAAATATTATTAGCCCATATTACCAAATTGATTTATTGTACACACATTTCGTCAACAACAGAGAGGAGCAACTTAATCAACCAATATTTTGTTTTCTTAAAAAAAAACGGAAGAAAAACAGGTAGGTTTTATAAATAAATCAGTTATAAATACAGAAATAACATTTTAATAACATTTCACTTTCAGGTAGGTTTTCGGACATATTTATATGGTTTTCGGTAAATCCTAACTAGTTTTCGGTAAATACCGAGGTTTTCGATAATTCGAGGTACCGCTTGGCTCCATTGTCGTCTCTTCTCTGAAACTACTAAAAAGAATTCAATTAAACTTTGATTAAACCTTAGGGTGTCCGTCAAAAACATTGCTGCCGTTGCTTAAAATAGACCAGCGAGGTCAGGATACTGTTTTTGACTTTTAAATAAAAAATATACATGTGATATAAGAGATAGAGAAATCTGATGCAAAGGCCATGTGCGCTTATGCCATCACTATGCGTCAGTCATCGTCCGTCGTCTGTCATCATCCGCCGTCCGTCGTCTCTTAACAATTTCAAAAATCTTCTCCTCTGGAACCACCTAACCAATTTAACTAAAACTTTGCAAGAAATGATATATGACATGTTGGCAACTAACAATCCTCATTTTGAAATGATTTGATAAAAAACACGGCTGTTGTAACTAAAAATAGAACATAGGGTAAAACCACCTAAAATGGCTAATAACTCAGCAACCATAACAGATAGAAAAAAATCCAAAGGATCTTAGGCTCTTCTGAATCAAAAGCTTTACAAAAGTCTCCATTGGGTCGAACTTGTCAGATAACCCCTTATAGGGGTTATGGCCCTTTAAAGGTCAAAAATAGCGTTTTTTCCCCTATAGAATGAAAACTATTACAGATGAAGAAAAGCTGTTGCTTGCTTAAATGTTCAGCTTGTGAAAGGGTTGAAGCTGTTAGATGACCCCTTATAGGGGTTACAGCCCCTTAAAAGCGAAAAATAGTGTTTTTGGCCTGTAAAATGAAAACTATTGCAGATAGAGAAAAGATGTTGCTTGCTTAGATGTTCAGCTCATTTACAAACGTCTCCATAGGGTCAAAGTTGTCAGATCACCCCTTATAGGGATTACAGCCCCTAAATAAACATGTTTTCATTTTTTTGGCTTAAAAAATGAAAATTATAGCAGATAAAGAAACGTGGTTGCTTGCTTAAATGTTCAGCTCATGAAGCTCTTAACAAAAGTCTATCTAGAGTCAAAGTGTTCACACGGCCCTTAAAATAACATTTTGCATGTTTTTGGCTTCCAGAATGAAAACTATTGCTGAAAAAGAAAATATGTTGCTTGCTTTTGTGTTCAGCTTATTCAGCTCTACAAAGTTCTTCATAGGGTTGACATCAAGACCAGGTGAGCGATTCAGGCTCCTGGGAGCCTCTTGTTTCATGTTTTTGGCTTAAGAATGAAAACTATTGTAGATAGAGAAAAGCTTTCGTGTGCTTACACATTCAGCTTAGTGAGCTCTTCAAAAGTCTCCTTTAGGTCGAATATGTTAGATGGACACCTTGCGTTATAGCACTTCTAAGGTCAAAAATATTTTTTTTTTCATGTTTGGGCTCTATACAATGAAAAGTATTGCGGATAGAGAAAGCTGGTGCTAGCTTACACCTTCAGCTCATTAAGCTTTACAAAAGTTTCCTTAAGGTCGAAGACGTCAGTTGACCCCTAATATGCATTATAGCCCTATAAATTTCCAAAACGTTTTTTTCTATTTTTACATATAGAATAAAAAAATTTATAATGGTGTTACTTGCTTACACCTGAGATAATTAAACTAAATTTAAATTAGCTTTAATTTTTCAGCTTACACTTTCAACTTATTGAGCTCTACAATCCATTGCGGCAAAGATGTCATATGACCCCTTATTGAGGTAACAACTCGTAGAGGAGACCCTTATAGCTTTAGGGCCAGGTGGGAGATTAAGGCTACTGGGAGCCTTTTGTTTAACTTTGCTTTTGCCATACTGTTGCTGCCCAGAGAGTCCGGCTCGTATACAGAAAGAAGAAGACCTGTAATATTAGACTATGGAGGATTTCGTTGGGAGGACCTTATGTCTCCTTTGATTTTTCCCAAACACAGACAAATGTATCATCAGTATATGTCATTAAAGGATTAGCAAAAAGGGACCGTGTTCACGTTTAATCGGCCCCTAAATCACCCTGTACAACCGAAATCAAAATTATGATTCAGTACAGAAATCCCGATAAATTTGTGTATTGTTCACATTTCTCGTAACCTGTCGTTTTCACAATAAGTACCTCTTATGCATTCGGATCTGCATTAAAATGTAAACTAGAATACTGACAAAGTCAGAAAGGGCCCCGCGGCAAAAAATCTACGTGTTTTCATACAACTTTGATTATAACCACTAAGGCATGTTCCATGGAATGTGTATGAAACTTCAGAGCTGTATTGTTAATAGCTTTTGAGTTTTATTGTTCAAAAATTCCAATTCTCAAAATCTGTGATTTTTAATAAAAAATGAAGTTTTTTTCCAAAAATATTAAACAGATTTGCACGAATCATGACATGCTACTAAGCAGCTGTGCAAAGTTTAAGAACTGTATTGTTAACAGTTTTTGAGTTTTAGTGTTCACAAAGTCCAATTCTCAAAATCTGTGATTTTCGATCAAAAATGAAGTATTTCCCCCAAAACATTTCACATTTTTGCATGAAATTTTAATATGCAAATTATGGCAAGCTACTAAGTAGCTGTACAAAATTTCAGAACTGTGGTGTTAATAGTTTTTTAGTTTTAGTGTTCACAAGAATTGTTGACGGACGGACAGACGGACAAAGTGAAAACTATAGGGCGTCCGCATCTTCGATGCGGGGCCCTAATTATTTATGAAATTGAAAGAATGACAGAAATTTTATGAAATAATAATACTGCAATTTGTTTAGTATATTTACGAATGCCACTTACGGTACTCCTTGTGAAAACAACTTTTAATTGTGATCATCGCTGCAGAACACACGCAGCCTTGTTGGAATTTCCACCCACATTTGACAAGGAATTCATATTTTTCGAAAGCAGACCAAAATAAATTACAGTTACAAAAATTAACCCATTTCGGCTCCTAATAATGGGCAATATTTAGCTGTTAAAACCCATTACAGAATAAATAGGATTTGATAAAATTTTGTTTATGACATACCGTTGGTGGGCAAAACAATTAACCCTATTTTGATTATAAAAACCATAGGATTCCGAAAGGAATGTCAAAAATCTCAAAACAAAACCAGCAAGCATCCTGAATTCAAGCCGATGTCATGGATATTTTCCAGGATTGAATGCTTGTATTTTGATGTTTCACGCATGTTTCACGCATGAATAATGTGCACTAGCTAAAGTGCTTCATGTTACAAATGAGGGACCGTTAAAAGTAAGATGTAAAATTCAAATGAATAAGTTAAACCCTCATACATGTACAAATATTCTTATTTTAATTGATGACGTTGAAAGATATTTCACTAAAGGTCTAACGTGCTCACGGTTATCACATTGTCTCTAAAAAATCTGAGTTTTTAAAATCTCCTAGAATCCAGAAAATTTCACTTCATAAAGTTCAGCCTTTGATTCTACTAGGTATTCCAAACCATTGTCACAGCCAATGTATATGTTGCCGGTGTGATTCAGAGTAAGAGAATATGGATAGTTAATTCCTATATCCTTAGGATTGTAGTATGCGATTAACTCTCCTTCATTGTTTAATATATGAAGATATTTAGTTGTAAAGTCAGTCATCAGGATATTATCACTAGGTGTCGTTAGCAAACCTTGAGGTTCCATTGGTTTGTCGGGAGAGTTTATATCAGGGTGGCCACAATAGTACCCCACCTTACCCCCGGGGTGGAGTATCACTACTTTAGGTTCAGACCTAGCGCAGACAAAAATAATCCCTTGACTAGTCGTTGTAATGGTCTCGGGATACTTTAGTATGTGTTGTTGGTTGTCGTATTCGTATTTCTTTATTTGTTTCCCTTCACTATTCATCACAATAACAGCACCATTGTAATAATCCCAGGCTCCTAGAACAACACTTTGATCTCTGGCGACATGGGCACAAGTTATAATCCGAGGTTCAACATTAAACTTAGAGTCAGTGATTTGTCCTGTCATAGGATTGATGAGGCCTAGGTGTGATGATCCCCCTGTCACAATGTAAATAGACCCCGTAGGGGATGTAGCCAGATCATAGACTTTTGTCTGGAAGGTTGATAGGGTCTTCACTTTATCATGTTCTATTTTGATGTGCTGTACTGTTTTATGATCGATGTAATTTTCTCCTATCCACAGAGAACCGTCTTCACCAACAGTCATGTAATGAATGTTCTCCAACTCCACCGTCAGCTGCTTAACGACTTTAAATTCAACGGATTTCTCCATAGTCCCCGACTGTTTACATCCTTTACCGACTGTTTATATCCTTTATATTGACGACCCAATGATTTTTCTAAATCTGAGAATGGGTTTTAATTTTGCAGTTATTACAAAACAAATATCACAAGTGTTACAAATTGTCATTCAATTCTATCATTGGTCCCCAAAAATAGGACAGCCAATTCCATTTGTCTTTAAGTTAAAGATTTTGAAAACGCCGTAAATAAAATATTTTCATGTTTCAATACTTTTGAAATTTAAAGGTAAACTGGACCGATATTAACTATCGATCTGTTTATATAAAACTTTAAAAATCTCTCGAATCGAAGTTATTGTGTATATATAGACATATCACAACACGGTTCAGTGCCTCATGATATTTACTAATAAAACAGTTAATTTCAAACCAAAAGTAAAACTAAAATAAACTAGAAAATGAAGATCCGATCTGTCTGTCCGTCTTTACTTTACAAAGGATATTTCGCTCAACCCCTCATAATAATTTAATGAAACTGTGACAAGTATAATAATACTTTATTACCAAAAGCAATACAGCTTATAGGCATATATATACACAATAATTTATAATACAATATTGAATAGCGGAGCATGACAATTATAAAACATTTCTAATTTTTTCAGCACAATACAAAAATTTACCCAAGTTATTAAGTTCTTTGATGTTACAAACAGACAAAAGTTGGACTAATTTAAAAGCAGAAGGTTTTTTCCAATAATATGGTTTAATATACATCTTACGAATATCATTATATTTACTACAATTCAGAATAAAATGAAACTCATCCTCAATACAATTCATACAAAAATCACAAAATGTGCTGTAACTATATTACAAATATTTATTCATGATTGGATTATTAATTATCGCTTGATATTTACATTCGTTTAAATTACCACGTCTTATTAATTTGATGGATCAGTTCCGTATTTCTGTTTTTATGTGACGTTTCCGTATTTGTCTCGCAGGTTTTATCTACTCCAATATAACTCTCTTCCGTTTTCTAGAAACGACAACGACATGCTCGTCAATTTCTCTTCTTCAAGGAGTTAAACCTTGCCGCCGTACAGTGTAAGACATTCTAAATTATTGTAATTGAATTTGCAAGACTTTCCGCTGTTTATTATAATGTTTTTTATTGTTCTTTGAGTGATTCATTTATTATCGTAATTCTACTTTCGTTTTCGATTTATAATTTTGTGGAAATTTACTCGACCTTGACACTTGTCACCAAATTAGCCAAATGTAACTTTCGATTACTTTATTCAACTGTGCTTGCCTTTTATAGATAAACATTAATTTTAGAGGCTGTTATTTTCGATCTTTATGTATAATTTTCACGCTTCGTAAATTTAATTAACTTTGAATTTGTAACTTTTAACGATTTAATATTTATGCTCGTTTTATTGTTTTTCAGCAATTTACCTTCTGGTTTTATACGTGGATAATAAATGTACAATCCCCGGATTTGGCGTTTGTTTTGGCCCGTATAAACTTTGGTTAGCTACCTGCCTCACGGGCAGAATAGTAAATTGACTACACCTGGCTGGTAAACTTCTTCGGGGCACCGTTGTACGGCTTGCAGGTCAACACAACATCGCCAATCATGGATCTAGCAGACGACCAGATGTCAACCACGTCCAGAACACGGACACTGACACCAAAAGGGGAGGACCAGTACGTCCAGAGGAGAGACAAGCTCACACAAGACGTTGAGCTCCTTTGGTCCATGTGTAACGCCATGTTACAAGAAACAGACAACCCACCAGTGGAGGCTAGAAAATGTCTGGAACTTGAACAAAAGGTTGTTCAAGCCTACACACGATACAACAGGCTGTGCGAGGAATACCTCGGATTCTTAAAAAGCCAAAGGACAACACTGGCCAATCAAGACTTGGACGTCATAGCTCCTGTCATTGATGTCCGCCGACGGATGTATGAATCGGCGATAGCCAACCTACACGACGTGTTAGGCCAGACCAGCATGGCTAAATCCATAAAATCCAGACAGTCAAGGACAAATAGTGAGACCAGTTCTCGTATTTCGAACGCATCCAGTCTGGCTAAAAGGACACGAGCCAAAGCCGAGGCAGCTAAGACAGCAATAGCTTTTGCCGAAAAACAGGCGCTTATGGCTAAACAAGAAGCGGAAGTTAACCGTAAAAGGGCTGAAATAAAAGCGGAAATGACCCTTCTGGAAACTCAACGACAAGCAGCCGAGCTAGAGGCTGAAGCCCGAGTCCTTGAACAAGAGGACGATATAGAGCAAGTTCTAGATTATCCACTTCCGGTTCCGACCGAAGACCCGCTTAAACGGGTACATGACTATGTCCAGCAACACAGTGTTCACAGCGAACAGGATAATCGGTTGCAAATCGTGGGTAACCACGTACCTTCTACACAACCGACTAACACAACTTGTTTTGCCCGTTCTGTACACTCGGAACTGGGCCCTTCCGGACACAACACCCAACAACAGCTTGATATGACTAAAGCCGTCGCATTTACAGAACCCTCATATCACTCGCCGATCGGAGATCTTGGACTGCCGTCAGCTGCATCCACGCCAATTAACGATAATGGACATATTTCAGCTACCAAAACACATACTTCCGGTTTATCTGGGCTCAACACCAATGCACCTGCATTTACGCCCAATCATGACTATCCCATGCATAGTCCAACAGATGTCAAGCAACCCACATCCGGTTTTGCGGGTTCCGACCCGACAACTGCTATAACAAAATTTCTACTGAGAAAGGATCTGATATTTTCCCGGCTCAGCACTTTCAATGATAAGGCTGAGTCATATCACATTTGGAAGTCCAGCTTCGACAGCATAATGAAAGAACTGGACGTCTCAGATTCAGAGCAGCTTGACCTACTCGTTAAATGGTTAGGCACAGAATCTTCAAAGCACGCGGTCAGTATCCGCGCATCAAACGCCGACAACCCAGCAAGGGGTCTACAACGTCTCTGGCAAAGACTAGACGAACGATACGGCTGCCCGGAAATGATAGAAGCTTCCCTTAAAGCGAAGTTAGCCGATTTCCCAAGGCTCACAAACAAAGACAACATACGTCTCTATGAGCTATCAGACATCCTGTCGGAGATCGAGTATGTAAAGGAAAAACCACAACTCAGAAATTTGTTAGGCTACTTTGACTCCTCCTCAGGAATCAAACCCATCGTTTCAAAACTGCCATTTGGTTTGCAGGAAAAATGGACAACAAGAGCCGTAAAGTACAATGAGCAATACTCAACCTCATTTCCTCCTTTTACAGAGTTTTCCGCATTCATACGGGAGATCAGCAGGATCAAAAACAACCCAGGGTTTATCTACGACTCGGAACCCACAACTTCCACTCAAAAGGGGAATTCGACAAGGTTCACATCTAAGACCCAACCTCAAATTGGTGTATATAAAACCGAAACATCTGGTATCAGTGAACTATCAGACATGTTAGAGAAATGCATTTTGCATGGCACCAACCACTCTTTGAACGACTGCCGTGGATTCCGTTCCAAGCCCATGGAAGAACGCAAAACCCTGCTCAAGGACAACAAAGTGTGTTTTAAGTGTTGCGATTCAACTAAACATATCAGTCGGGACTGTCCCGTCAGTGTTTCGTGCCAGGAGTGTGGAAGCAATAAACATACCACAGCTCTTCATTTGCATAAAGACAAGCCTGCGTCACAACCCGCACAAAACAACGGCGGGGAGTCAGGTAACACCAACAGTGCTACTACCGTTAACACGGTCAATTCATCCTGCACGGAAATAAATAAAGAATATGCCGGGAAATCATGTGCAAAAATTCTCCCAGTTAACGTATTTCACAAGGACCACCCAGGTCGCAAAAGGAAAATGTACGCCATAATTGACGACCAAAGCAACATGTCATTAGCATCACCGGAGTTCTTCAAGTATTTCAATGTACGGGAACCTCCCGAATCGTATACACTTTCAACTTGCTCTGGAAAGACCATAACATCCGGAAGACGAGGAAATGGTTTTGTTGTAACAACACTCAATGGTCACAACGCATTGGACCTACCTCATGTGATAGAATGTAACAACATTCCTGACAACAGGTACGAGATTCCGACACCAGATGTCGCCTACAAACACTCTCACTTGCGAGATATAGCGAAACATTTTTCGCCGTTGGACGAAAGTTGTGGTATCATGCTCCTTATAGGACGGGATTTACCGGAAGCACACCATGTGCTCGACCAACGCATTGGACCCTCGAGGGCTCCATACGCTCAACGACTCAAACTTGGCTGGGTCGTAGTGGGCGAGACTTGTTTAGACCAGCGGCGAACACCCGCCGACGTTAACGTCAAAAGGACTCACGTGTCCACTTCTGGCTACCCTACGGTGACAAAACCGTGCCAAAGCAACTTTGGAATTCAGCAACAGTTCTTCCCGAAGAACACCAGTCGTGACAACAGACAAGATATCTCTACCAGTAGGTCATACGATGGGAACTACGTATACGTCCCAACAAACTTGAATCCGACTGATCCAGGAACCAGTTTCTTTCAGTCTTCTGATTCTGATAATCAAAACAGCAGTTTGCTTCAGGAACCCGGAATGGACAAAGTGATCCGACCCGCCATAAAAGTCGAAACAACTTATCATGCAGATCGCATAACAACTTGTGAGGAACAATTTTCCGACTCTTCGTCATGGTCAAAATTGACTCAATTCACTGCTGCTCTCAAAGCCACTGGCCACAAACGTAGGTACAAGACAGCTAAGTGCCATCCAGCTCATACTCGCCAGGAAAGCTAAGTGCGTGTCATCATAAACGGGAATCCCGCAACAAACACACGACCGATAGTCGACATGATTCTACTAATGTGGCTTTCCACATTGAACCTTTTTTGTGTACAATAACTGTCTTTTTCTTGAACACATTCGATTTATTGAATTCACCCGTCGGGGTCCATTTCAAGGAACATGTTGTTCCTTCCCACGCCGTGCGTGGCAACGTTGGAGCAACAGATCAACTCTCTTCCCATTGGGCAACGCTGGAAGCCATACAACGATGGATCTCCAGAACAACAGCCGTTGGATCGTACTCCAAACTGTACATATTCTATCGTTTTACTACTTTGGATTTATGTGATATTCGTTTATTCTTCCTTTGGATATTGGAATCTATTCAATTCATCTGTGTTTTTAAAAGAAAGTTAGAGAAATATCCACATGGATATTTGGCGGGGAGTGTGCTGTAACTATATTACAAATATTTATTCATGATTGGATTATTAATTATCGCTTGATATTTACATTCGTTTAAATTACCACGTCTTATTAATTTGATGGATCAGTTCCGTATTTCTGTTTTTATGTGACGTTTCCGTATTTGTCTCGCAGGTTTTATCTACTCCAATATAACTCTCTTCCGTTTTCTAGAAACGACAACGACATGCTCGTCAATTTCTCTTCTTCAAGGAGTTAAACCTTGCCGCCGTACAGTGTAAGACATTCTAAATTATTGTAATTGAATTTGCAAGACTTTCCGCTGTTTATTATAATGTTTTTTATTGTTCTTTGAGTGATTCATTTATTATCGTAATTCTACTTTCGTTTTCGATTTATAATTTTGTGGAAATTTACTCGACCTTGACACTTGTCACCAAATTAGCCAAATGTAACTTTCGATTACTTTATTCAACTGTGCTTGCCTTTTATAGATAAACATTAATTTTAGAGGCTGTTATTTTCGATCTTTATGTATAATTTTCACGCTTCGTAAATTTAATTAACTTTGAATTTGTAACTTTTAACGATTTAATATTTATGCTCGTTTTATTGTTTTTCAGCAATTTACCTTCTGGTTTTATACGTGGATAATAAATGTACAATCCCCGGATTTGGCGTTTGTTTTGGCCCGTATAAACTTTGGTTAGCTACCTGCCTCACGGGCAGAATACAAAACCTTTCGTTTCTATTTACATTATAATATCTACCAGTTTCAATCTTCAAGTTATGTGCGTGTATACGATATTTGCAAATAATAGGTTTGTACAAGTAGTTTACTGGTCGACTTAAATAAAACTGTAGCTTATGGTTATCATGTATATATTTATAAAAAATACATTTATTCGAACTTTCAAAAAATGTAACAGCTTCATTAATGAAGTTATCAATCACTCTTTGTTTAAATTCACTTAAAAACAGATCTTCATTATCAACATTCTGTGAAATTCATACATTGTTAAAACCATATTTACATAAAATCGTACGTAAATTATTTGCCCAGTTTAAATTCTTCATACAACGTTTATTACTAGATTCAAACATTGAATCATAACAAGTTCTTAAAACAATATTATCAGTTTTTAACAATTTACACCAATATTTAACCATTCTATAATAACGTTCAACATAAAGTGGATTCAAAGTAAACCATATAATTTGATGTCGACCTTCTAACATTAAGGGTCCTTTTCAAAAAATCTAGATGGACCTTTTCAATATCATCACCTTTATGGTAACCCCATGTTTCACAACCATAATTCAGTATACACGATACATACGTATCAAATAATGTTAATAAAGTTTCATGATTAAAACAGTCATTATAAATTTTACTATGTAAATTGAACAAGGCTTTTCTACCTTGATTAGACAGTGATTTTTGTGTGTGCAAAAAATTGCCAGTGTAGTAAAAAAGTAAACCTAGATATACAAAACTGTCACTTATCTCAATGATATTGTTATCTAAAAACCACTTTTCACCATCCTTAACTTGTCCTTTACTTCTAAAAACTACAATTTTTGTCTTGCTTAAATTTATATATAAACCATGTTCATTTGCAATAACATTTACAGAGTTAATCAGATTCTGTAGATCTTCCACATTTTCACTAAATATAACTGTGTCGTCAGCATACATAAGTAGGAACATATTAAGATTTTTAAGTTCATATGATTGACAACCTTTGTTAATAAGTTCAGTTTCAATATCATTTACATATAAAAAATACAAAAGGGGAGATAATGATTCTCCCTGCATAAGTCCCACATTACATGAAAATACATCAGAATAACTACCATCAATTCTGACACAGGCTTTAAGTTTTGAGTACATAGACTTAATTACATTTAATAATTTCCCAGTAATACCACACTTTGTCAATTTTAACCATAATTTTACATGAGAAACACTGTCAAAAGCTTTGACATAATCAATAAAACAGCAGTATAATCTTTTACCTTTTCTTAAAGTATTCGATATAAGTGAGTGAAGGGCAAAGATGGCGTCTGCAGTCCCAAGTCCTGGTCGAAAGCCGAATTGAGCATCAGTAAGGACGTCGTTTTCCTCGCTCCATTTTAGCAATCTCGCATTAATACACGACGTAAAAAGTTTACCAATGTGTGAAAGCAACGAAATTCCTCTAAAGTTTCCAGCGTCATTTTGATCACCCTTTTTGAAGATTGGTATGATGATCGATTTCACCCATAATTCCGGATAATTCCCAGATACTAAAATGTTATTAAACAGTTTGCACAATATTGGAGTTATCAAAGTTTTACTTGTTAGGATGTATTCATTCATTATATTGTTCGTACCGACTGACTTATTCCTCTTCAAAGATTTGATGCACTTTTCAATTTCGATTTCTGTAAATGGGGAGTCCAATTCGTGAAATATATTTTCAGAAACAGTATTCTCGTCATTCACATTAGTGTCATTGTTCATGAGATTCTTAAAGTGTTTTTCAAACTGTTCAATTGTTATATTACTGTTTACTCTCTTCTTTGCTTTCTTGAACTTTCTGTAAAACTTTTTCGGGCTCGTCTTTCTAAGTTTTTCGAGCATATTGCCTTGTTGATTCTTATAGTCTCTTTTCAGTTTATTTTCAGTCACTTTATACTTTTGCTTAGCGATATTAAGTTGTATTCTGTGTTCATTGCTACGGTCTCTGTTAAACTTCTCTAGGGCGTTTTTATAACTTCTGTAAAGAGTTTTACACTCCTCTGAAAACCATGGTTTATCCTCAGTTTGTACGTTACTTTTGATTTTAGGAGATTGATTGATACAAAAGTCACATCTTTCTTTAACTTTGACCTCGCTTTTAGAATACTTTTCGAAAATGTCTGTTAAAAGTTTATAAGTCATTAACACAATCATCTATATTGACATCGTTCTCTGACACGTTTGTTAATAGTTCTTCAAATTTCTGTGTATTGTCTACAAGATCGTTCATTACGTCATCGTTAAGCCCTTCGTCCCACCTATAAGTTGAATACTTTAGATCTTTACAATAACATTGACCATTGATTAAAGGATTAACAGACGTTTTAATCTCAACATGTAACGGTGCATGACAAGAGAAGGTATTAAAATCACAAATTTTAAAATCCTTAATACAGTTATACATACTATTATGTGATATGAGCAAAAAGTCAATTACACTGCTCCCGTTTTTATTACTAAAAGTATATTTACAACTGTCTTGACCATATCTTCCATTACATATTCTTAATCCGGATGATTTACACAGTTCTAGTATTCTGTTTCCAAATGTATTAGGGGGTTTCACATCTTCGGTTAATCTTTCTGAAAAAGTTACGTCCGCCTGATAGTCTATAAAGTCTATATCATCGAGTAAATGTCTGTTTAAAACATCTCTCTTTATAAAGTCTGGTTCTTTTCCTACTCTTCCGTTTAAGTCTCCCAAAACGGCTACCGTCCCTAGTGGTGAAAAATGTTCAATTTGTTCTTGTAATACATAAAAAACATCACAGTTATATTTTCTGTAAAAGACGTTTCTATCTGGAGGCATATATATTGCACACAAATACAAATCTTTGCAGTCATACATTAAACATTTATCAAACTTAATCCAAATCATGCTATCAACACAACTTCTTACAACATTAATAAAATTTGACAAACACTTTTTATAAAATATAACCACTCCCCCTCCATTGCATTTTTCACGGGACACACTTGTTTTTTCATATCCTTTCAAAACGAAATTATTCGGACACTTTAACCAACATTCGGAAAGACATATAACATCATACTGATACAATATTTGAATAAAATTTTTATCTTCTAACTTTCGCACTAATCCTTTTGATATATTCCAAGAGCAAATATTAATGAAACACTTATCGTCATTTGGTTGAAATCGTAGACTCTCGTTTCTGTCACCCTCCGCTTTTTCCTACCCTTGGTAGATTTCACCGTTTACGATTAGTTTGTCACCAACTAAGTACACGTTCTTTTTGTTGTTCCTTTCTTGTTTTAGTATCGGAATAAGTTTTTTCCTCCGTTCGAGTACTTCTTTTGAGAATTGTTGGCTTATATCGAATTGCGTTCCTTTAAGTCGGTTCGAGATGCTACGTATGAATTCCCGATCGGACAACTTTGTGAACTCCGCTACTATCGGTCTCGGTTTCGTGGCTTCTGGCTTCAGTTTTCCTAAACGGTACGCTTTTTCTATTTGGATTTTCGTATTTGCACCCTCGATTTTCAACTGTTTTTCACAAAATTCTAATATTATGTCCTTACAGTTTTCTATCTCCTTACTGGCTCCGTCTACTCCTTCTTGGTTTTCGTTCGCCTCTGTTCTTTCTTCTGTCGGCTTCATTTCATCGATTGCAAAAAATAAAAGGTTTTGTTGTAAACTTTTAGTTTCTATATCCAAAAGCCTATTCTCGACTTCTTTGTTCACATTTTTTGTGCTTTCGACACGACCTGAGATGGAGTTTAGTCTCCGTTTTATCGCTGTTTGTTCATCGTGGACGTCGGATAGGAATTGTGCACTTTGTTCTAGCTTGTCGATTCTGGATTTGCAGCTAGAGATATCAGAGTCGTATGTTTTAAACTTTTTTTCAATAGTGGTGAGTCTACCTTCAATGTTATCTAGTTTTGTCAGTTTGTTTTCTATGTTAGACATTCTTGTACACAGTTCTTTAAGCATTGGTTCAATACCACTGAGTATTGGTTGCGGTGGAAACGGGGGATACGCAAATTGCTGAAATTGTGGTAATTGTGGAAAGTTCATACCGGGTGTACTTGTCATTGGTGTGTATTGGGATGAATAACTAGAGTTTGTACTTTCATTCGACATATCTGATTTCTTCTCACAGTTTGTATTTACCTCTTGATCACTGTTAGAGATCGCACCTTGTCTTTGTCTTTTTTCTTTGTTTAAACTGTTGTCAGAGGAATATGATGTTTCGTATTTGAAGTTTGGTAGTCTGCGTGGCTTCTTTCTCTTTCTTTTGTTCTTAGTTTTGTTCGTCATAATTTACTCCATTTCAACACAAATCTATGTCCGTATGTAACGTTTAAGTCCATTTAAACATCGAATTAATCCAGTTTTATTTTTCCACTGAAAAAATTACGTCCATCTTGTTTGACGCATGTATAACGCACCTATTATTAGAAAATTTCAATCCTTAAATATCTGTGAAAGTTAGGCAGCAACCATTTGAAACTCTGGGGGGTATGGATTTTTTTTGAAAAATTTGAAAAAAATATTTTGTTTTCAATTTTTTGAAAAAAAAATTGTCCTTGACCCAGAAAGATAAAAAAATAAATTGTTTAAACTTTTGGTGAGCCTGGGCTACACAGCGTAAACAAAATTGGGAATAAAAAAAATGTTTTCGGTGTCGTTAAAAAAAAATTCTCGTCTTCGAAAATTTTTGAAAAAAAATAAATCGTCGAGGGGCTAAAATCCATACCCCAAAGAAATTTCAAATCGTTGCTGCCTTTTGGCCCTTTAACTTTGCATTTTCAGAAAATTCATTAATCATTGGCTTCCGCTCTACTCCTCTGAAACTACATTACAACTTTCATGCAATTTGACATGTAGCCAGTACAAATCTATCAAGATATGTACTGTACCAGGAACCAAAATAAAAATATTGGATTAACAGATCTTTGACATCATTGAACATAGAATTTGCGTGAAAATGGTTTCATAGGCAAAAAACAAACTTAAACCGTTTTATTAATGTATACCCTACCTTTTGAGAAAAGGGGAGTAGTGTATATTGCAATCACCATGTTCGTTCATCCGGTCCAAATTTACATCAGCATTTATCGGTTTCTAATAAAGGGATTGATTTCAAATTTGGTATGAGGAGTTGTAACATTCCTCTTTTTTTCCATGTCAGTCGGTCGTTATCTACCTCCTGTTTTCCGGGCCAACTTAGACTAAAGGCAAACAATTGTAAATTTTTCAAAACGGATCTCTCAGCCTCTACTATAAAAGGGGTTGACTTCTAGTTTGGTACAGTTTAAGCACGAGGCGTTGTACTATGACTTCCCTTCCCAGATCAGTCACTATCAGTAACCTGGGATCCTGGGTAAAAGTCTTCATATATCTATCGACCGTAAGCCAGGGCCGCTTAGGATATTGACAAAGATTTATACAGGTTATGACCATCAGTAAGTCTTCTACTTCTCGTTTTCTGAGGTAATGACTGTAATCAGTAAACACGAGTAATTTAAAACAATCAACATTAAACCACAGGAAAACAAATGAACAGCAATTAATTAACAACGCAATGTCCATTCGTAACGAGAGTGAACTCAGGTGCTCCGGAAGGGTAAGCAGTTGCTATGTTTTGCAACACACCATCCCTGTCAATTTAGCGTGTCAAATGATGTGCTTTAGAAAAAAACACAACCCTTTGTTTTTGGGCGATCTGGCGATTCCTGTTCGGAGGATCATAGTGGATCATGTTCGCCTGTCGGAACGATCTGGCGCCAAGAACAGACAAGTGTCAAAAGTCCGAAAGGGCAACGGCGAAACCTGCAAAATATGAACAAAAAAAGCTTGAAGAAATACAAAACACAAAATCATTCGAACGGAAATCAACAACGCGAACTCAAGTCGTTCAAATAGTTCAAAAATGATTGCTTTGGGAACAGAAACGTTAAGGGCTATTGGAAGTTACATAGTGTTCGATGATTTAGTTAGATACAGAGCCTTTTTTCTTACGTCTGTTTAATATGAAGCAGTTATGTTACATCATTGATATTGGTTATGCACTTGCATTAGCATCAGTACAGATCAATTTCAAAAGTATTTTATCTGTATGATCCTGCAATCACAGTCTACTGACTTTGAGATTTTACACTTTTTAACTTTTTTTCTTATGTCATGAGTGTTAATATAAAGCAGTTATGGTTCACCATATATATTTGGTATGCAGCTGCTTAAGCATCAGTTAAGATCAATTTAAGGAAGATTTTTACTTCATTTTATACTGTGTCCAGTTGCGACAGGCGAGACATGTCTCTGTTTACAGTTTATTTAAATTGCTGTTTCTTTAATGTTGGTTGTGTCGCCTACACTTATTCCACATCTCTTTATCGTCTATGTGTTATTTAGCCTTATACATGTTATAAGAAACCATATTTATGCTGTTCCGGAGACAGCTAGCTTAACCAATCGGGCAAACGGCCAATAAAGAAATCCAAGCGGAGAGTCTCAATTAGCGTTTATTACACAAAAGTATGTGTCCCAATCCAAAATGTGGTAAAAGTCTGAAAATATAAAGATAACAATAATAAATCTTACTGGAAATTACAATGAAATAATTTAGATAATTAAAGTCATCATCAAGAAAATAATAAATTGAGTTCATTAATCTGTGAAAACTCGAAACTTGTTAACGGACCATTAAGTGGTTAACCGGCCAGGTGGTGCTCATTCCAGAGGTTAACGGACATTTCCAACGACTATCCAGGCATGGAATAAATGTTCCAAAATGTGGATGAAAATGCATTAAAACATTTTAAAGTTCATCAAACATCGACGGTTTAATTGTTGTTTCTAGTGACGAAAGGTCCAAAGGACGAAATCATATTCCAATTGAAAACGAAAGTGAAAGTTGAATTTTCATTAAAAACGAAAGTACAATTTGTTTCATACATCTGTTGAAATATACAGGTAAACGTTATAAAATAAATATGTAGACGGCTTTAAGAGTTAATTAGATTCATATTACAACAATTAAAATCAAACATACGTTGTAGTTTGCCCGGATTCCTGATCCAAATGGAGAAAGTAAAACACGTGTGTTGTATGTTCGATATCCTGGCTGGAAGTGAAACGAGACTGCGGTGATGGGTTGATTTAATCCGTAGATGTTGTAAAGTGGTGATTTCAGTGTAGAATCGAAACACATTGAAGAATTATAATTATATCAAATAATAATTAATACGGACACTCAATAATTATATAAACACAGTAGAAAATAAAAACGGTTTCCAGAATACTCCCCGTCTGATATCATACTTTGATATCACTACAAATTTTAAAACACATGAATATAAAATTATAAAACACAGTCTTCTAGTAAGACGATCATTCCCACGACGGGTCGGGTGTAAACCGCAGGCTTTCCATTGGTGATGGTGCGCACTTTGGCTGTGCGGATATGTCCGTCGGCACTCGCGAAGGTGTTTGTAACGATGCCAAGTAGCCATTCGGTCCTGTTGAGGGTCTTATCCGTGAGTAGGACAACGTCTCCAATGGTGACATCTCTCTGTACGTTCTGCCATTTCCTACGCTGTTGCAGCAATGGAAGATACTCTCTTCTCCAGCGTGACCAAAACATAGCAGATAAGGCTTGGACACGCTTCCATTCAGCCTTATGAACGTCCTTGCTAGACACTAAAGAGTCATCACACGAGAACGTATATTCTGTCTTCTGAGTCAACAGCATAGCCGGTGTAAGAATCAATGGCGATTCAGGGTCTGATGACACAGGTACCAACGGTCGCGAATTTATGATGGCACAAACTTCAGCCATGAATGTGTTAAGGACATCATGAGTCAGCATCTTCTTCTGGTTTTCTAGTAGAATACCGTCAAGAATCCTTCTTGTCACGCCAATCATACGTTCCCATACACCTCCCATGTGGGATGAGTGAGGTGCATTGAAGATCCATGTTGTTCCTGACTGTGACAGGTGTCGTCTGACTGTTCCATCTTCAACATTTATAGCATCTGCTTGAATTGCGTCTATTGCTCCCACAAAGTTAGTTCCTCTATCGGAGCGGAAAATCTTAACTTTGCCTCGGATTGATGTAAATCTGGTGAGGGCGTTGATAAATGCGGAGGAACTCATCTCGTGCACGAGTTCAATGTGAACCGCTCTGGTGACCAAGCAGGTAAAAAGTATTCCCCATCGTTTAGCGTTTGCCAGTCCACCACGTGTTTTACGAGCGACGACTTCCCAGGGGCCAAAGGCGTCTACTCCTACATTGGTGAAAGGGGGCGACGGATCTAGTCGGTCTGACGGTAGATCTGCCATGATCTGGTGATTAGGTTTTCCTCTGAGTTTCCTGCAAGTCACACATCTGTGTATAAAAGAGGAGATAAGGCGTTTAGCACCAACAATCCAATATCCTGCTGATCGAATTGCTCCTTCTGTGAACTGGCGTCCTTGGTGTTTCACTGCAGTGTAGTGGTGATCAACAAGAAGCGTAGCAACGTGATGTCGACCAGGGACAATTAGTGGTTTCCGTTCTAAGAGTGGTAAGTCTGAGTTGACGATTCTTCCACCCACTCTAAGAAGTCCAAGTT
Organism: Arcuatula senhousia; assembly: GCA_963971305.1. Classification (NCBI taxonomy): domain Eukaryota; kingdom Metazoa; phylum Mollusca; class Bivalvia; order Mytilida; family Mytilidae; genus Arcuatula; species Arcuatula senhousia. The sequence goes on along the minus strand of OZ020316.1, from coordinate 3,047,222 downwards.
CGTCTAGGAACGGGTTGAGGTTAACCAAGGGGCTATGGCGACTTATGTTTGCCAGCTGTTTTCTCAAACAATCTATTTCGTCACTGTACATGTCTAGCTGAGCTTCTTTGAGAATGAACAGCTCAGCCTCTGTTTGAAGGTCCATGGACTGCGTCAAGGTGCTGTTCTTAGACCTAAGTCGGCAGACGTTCTTCAGCAACGCAATGGCCTTTACTAATCTGGTCCATTTTGAAAAGCGTTGGAATCTATTTATCCATGTACTTGGTGGTTCAGGAGCTGCAAATGTCTTCGAGACATTTACAACCGGCCGTACTTCTTTGTCAGAATTTGGCATCACAAGATCATGAGCGTCTTCTTTGGGTTGTGTTTCCTCCCTATACAGCTGGTTTGGTCCAGTTAACCACTCACTTTTCATTAGATCCGCAGCTGGGATAGACCTAGTGGCGCAGTCTGCAGGGTTCCTGTTTGTTGGAAGCAACTGACGTGAAGCTTTGAACGGGAGTGGAGTCTCCCAGTTACCGTCTTGGTTGCGAAGAAACTCGTTGTCCATGGTTTTTAAGAACATTTTGTCTTCAACCGACATACCGATCTTGTTGTCGTCTTCTGTTCTGTCAAAGACGGAGGAACCAAAGTCTTTCTGGTAAAGCAGGGTGTCACCCGTCACTGGTTCTTTCACATGAAACTGGTTGTCACATGGTTGCAACTGAGTAGGTCGTCCAGATGGAAGGATGAATGTGCGCTTGACATTAACGCTGTTGGGGGCGTGTTGTCTGTCAAGACATGTTTCTCCAATAATAACCCATCCAAGTTTGAGTTGCTGGGCATAGGGTGCCCAAGCTGGTCCAGTTCTCTGGTCTATGATATGGTGTGCCTCTGGTAAGTCTCTACCAATCAGCAACAATATCTCAGCACTACCGTCCATAGGAGGAATACATTTCACTATATCTTGCATATGGGGAAAATGTAATGCAACATCTGGCGTTGGAATTTCTTCCCGATTATTCGGGATGTTATCACACTCAATCAGTGTTGGAAGTTCTAGTGAGCAGCTCCTGTCCAGGGATGAAATTACAAATCCAATTCCTCTTCTACCGGATGTGTTTATCCGACCGGAGCAGGTTAGGAGTGTGTAGAACTCTGGTTTGGTTTGAATGTCAAACAAATGAAAGAATTCCGGAGTTGCAAGAGATCTGTTGCTCTGGTCATCTATCATTACATACACTTTTCTTGTATCTTGTGGGTGGTCCTTATGGAATACATTCACAGGCACAATTTTAGCACAAGACTTCCCACTGTAGCCGTTACAGATTTCGGTGCATGATGCCTTTACCGTGTTAACGGTGGGTGTGGCATTACAGGACTCCCCGCCATCCTGTCCTACGGGGGCACTGAAATTCTCTTTGTTAACATGGAGGCCTGTACAATGGCGATTGCTTCCACAAACTCTGCATGACACTTGTTTTTGACACTTCTGTCCTGAGTACTTATGCTCACAGCATCTGTAACATAGCTTGTTGTCCTTTAGGATTTTCTTGCGCTCTTCTAGAGATTTTGCTTGGAAAGAGCGACACTCGTTGAGCTGGTGTTTAGTGTTGTGTATAGGACAACGTTCCAGAGTTCCGGTGTTGGTATCGACAGCTGTTGTCTCTGTTTTGTGGCTACTCACTTTAGCTTGGTACTTAGGTGTGAACCTTGTCGCACTCCCTTTCTGGGATGGACCGCTGTCTACGTCATAATTAAGTGCAGGGTTGTTCAAAGCACGACTGCTTTCTCTGATAAATGCAGTGAACTCTGTGAAAGGAGGATGGACCGTGCCATGTCTGGAGTTGTACTTGATAGCATGAGACTTCCATTTTTCTTGGAGACTGTGTGGAAGTTTTCCAACTATAGGCTTGACACCGGACGATGAGTCAAAGTATGCCAAAAGACTATGGAACTGAGGTTTCTCTTTAAGGAACTCTACTTGGGACAAAATGTCTGTTAGTTCGTAGAGTCGACTGTAGTCTTTAGTTGTGAGCTTTTGAAAGTTGGCAAGCTTTGTTTTAACAGAATTTTCCACCATTTCTGGACATCCATATTTGTCATCTAATCTTTCCCAGAGCCTCTGAACACCTAATCCGGGGTTGTCTGGAGTAGACTCCCGAATGCTGACAGCATACTGTGAGGACTCTGTTCCTAACCACTTTACCAGTAAGTCTAGTTCTTCTGGCTCAGAAATTGCAAGTTCATCAGTCACTGACTTGAATGTTGTTTTCCAGACTTGGTAGGACTCTGGTCTGTCACTGAACTTTGTTAGCCGTGAGAACAGTAAATCCTTCCTTAGTAGGAATCGTGTCATCACTGTAGTGGGGTCAGAGTCGCATGTCCTGCTGTGTCGGCTATGATCGGACATGTTGTCGTGTAAAGGAATGAGTGTCTTTCTTGGCCCTGATGTTGCATGATCTGGGTGAAACGGTGGGGCCGTAGCACTTATATTAGATTGTAAATGGTTGTCACGGAGTGGCAGCTGCTGAGCCGAGGGCCCGTGCGAGCTGTCCTCAGAGACAGAGTCTACTGGAGACATTTCCTGTATGTTGTTTACAGCTCCTACACAGAAAGGTGTTGAGGTTGCCGATGGCAATGCTGTGACAGGCTTTGAGACAGGGTCTTGGTTTACCTTCACTGTCTTGTCAGCACCAACTTTTGACGCATCCACTTCCGGTTTCTGAGTGTTGAGTGGACGATCAATTAGAATACTATGGGTTTTGACATAGTTTTTTACTCTGGCGATGGGGTCCTCAGTCTGAAGTTGAGGGAGGTCAAAATCATATTGACGACTGTCGTCTTCCTCTTGCTCCAGTACTCTTGCTTCGGCCTCAAGAACTGCTACTTCCTTTTTAGCGTCTAGAAGCGTTATTTCATTCTCTATATCTGCCAGTCTGGCATTCTCTTCCGCTTCTTCAATTTTTATTCTTGCCTCTCTGTCGGCTTTACGTCTCGCTTCTTCCTCCTCGAACTGTGCCTTTTGGCGAGCAGCTTCTTGTTGCATTCGGGTTTTCTCGTGTATTATTTGTGCCCGTTGTTGAGCAAACTCTAAAGCTGCTTTTGCTGCCTCTGCTTTTGCACGTTTTCTACGTGCCAGGCTGGAGGATGTTGAAGATGTGGTCTTCTGTGTTGTTACCACACTGGGGGCCTTGTCTGGCTGTTTGGATTGTGTGGTCTTGTACAATTGATTAAGTGCAAGATCCACCATCTGTGTTCTTGATGCCATGAGTGCATCGCATGACTTGAGGTCTTCTTCAGACAGGTCGTTTCTTTCCGCTTGTAGAAAGGTCTTGTAGTCTGAAACCAGTCTTTTGTGGTTGGCACTGGTTTGCTCTATCTGTTGTTGTAGATTGAGGGCCGACCTAATGTCCTCGGGCTGTTGGTCTGTGCTCTCCAGCAGGGAATTGAGCTGAGTCCAGAGGTAGTCGATACCTTGGAGGTGCTTGTTCCTTTTGGTGTTGTAGAGCTCTGTGCCCTTTTCTGTGAGTTTCCTCGTTCTGGTAGAGGCTGTGTCTGCCGATGCGACTGACTTCCTGTCTGCATTGTCGTCCATGGTGGCGTGTTGTGTCTGCGATGACAAACTGTGCCCTTCAGGATCCAGCAGGTTGTAACACTTTTACTATGCTGTTCCGGAGACAGCTAGCTTAACCAATCGGGCAAACGGCCAATAAAGAAATCCAAGCGGAGAGTCTCAATTAGCGTTTATTACACAAAAGTATGTGTCCCAATCCAAAATGTGGTAAAAGTCTGAAAATATAAAGATAACAATAATAAATCTTACTGGAAATTACAATGAAATAATTTAGATAATTAAAGTCATCATCAAGAAAATAATAAATTGAGTTCATTAATCTGTGAAAACTCGAAACTTGTTAACGGACCATTAAGTGGTTAACCGGCCAGGTGGTGCTCATTCCAGAGGTTAACGGACATTTCCAACGACTATCCAGGCATGGAATAAATGTTCCAAAATGTGGATGAAAATGCATTAAAACATTTTAAAGTTCATCAAACATCGACGGTTTAATTGTTTGTTCCCCCATTTGTTGCTGTTCTAGCTCATCTGAAGTGATAGGGGCTTATTCCATACACTGTGCATCACTGTTGGCGTACACATTCACTAACAGGAGAATAGTTAAGTCCTTTCCTGCTTACAGACAAGTTCTTCATAAACCATCTTGGTATGGAAGGTTCAACTTGAGATGATGAGCAAAATACATGCTTTTAATGATGGCTGTGAACTACATTTTCCGCATGGGTGCCCACTTAAAATGTTTAACACTTAAAGTCCATTGACAATACTGTAAAATGACATGAGCTGTGTAATAGATCACTTTAGTTTATTTTTATCAGAGGCAGTGTTTTTTTATCATGTTATACTTTTGATATCAACCCCTGATAGACTGCTGACTGTTTTCCATTGGGATTTTTTAAATTGCTGTTTCTTTAATGTTGGTTGTGTCGCGTACACTTATTCCACACCTCTTTATTGTCTATCCTTAGTAGTTTGATTTTCTGTTTTTATCAGAGACAGTGGTTGGACATCTTAGAGGAGACGAAAAAGGCAAAGGCTGCCAGGGACAAGCAGAAGAAAGAGGCGGCCATGTTGTTAGCAGATCAGCAGACTCCAGAGGAGGAGAGAAAAGGTAAAGAAAAATACAGTACTGAAACACAATATGCAGGAAACGCTTACTCTTCCAGATCACTCACGTACTTGTTTAGAGCACCTTATATTTTTTTATTGCCTGAACCAAATACAATTAAATTATGCATCATTTCTTTTCGAAAACATGTAGTTTTTTGTCTCGCCTGCAACGAAAAGTCATGGAAGCAAGACATAGGTATTCCTTTCCTGCCGCGACGGCGTCATCATCATAAACTTTTTTGTAAGACTTTTGTGGAAAATGAATTACTTGAAAAGTATAATAGCTTGGCATCTGATATTTGGTATACAGACAGTTAAGGTTACACATCTGTCACCATGGCCTGTGACCCTGAACCCATTTTCACGCTCCAGTGACTCTATGAACTTGGATCTTTTTTCAGGCCAAAAACTTCTTTGTAAGACTTGTGTAAAATGAATTGTAAGACTTTTGTGTAAAATGATTTTTTTTGTGAAAAGTATAATATATTATAGCTAGGCATCTGATATTTGGACAGTTGAGGTAATGGTCTAAGCTACTGTCACCATGCCTTGTGACACTGACCCCATTTTTATGCTCCAGTGACTCTATGAACTTAGGTCTTTTTCAGGCTGAAAACTTCTTTGTAAGACTTTTGTGGAAAATAAATTACTTGAAAAGTATATTAGCTAGGAATCTGATATTTCGTATACAGACAGTTGAGGTTATGGTCTATGCAACTGTCACCATGCCTTGTGACCCTGACCCCATTTTCATGCTCCAGTGACTCTGTGAACTTTTGTCTTTTTCGAGCTGTAAACTTTTTGGTAAGACTTTAATTTGTGGAAAATGAATTTTTTAAAAGTTTAATAGCTAGACATCTGATATTTATGATATTGATGAAATTAAATTAGGGTTTTTGTGTCTGTCACAATGTCATCTGACCTTGACCTCATTTTTACACTAAATGACTGTTGACATTGTTTTTTTTTGTTCATTTTTCATGTTTAGTCTGTTTCGCAGTGACTATGATATCTAGAATCATTTTTGATGGTCCATAGGAAAATGTCAAAAATTAATGAATGTATACTTAAATTACTAGGTATTCCGATGGTGCCGGTAGGCAAGACATACTTTAGTGTTAACTCTTGTTTTACATTTTAGAGCTCCTGACTTCACATTGAGTTAAAACATTTAAAAATTTTGATGCTGTTTTCAAGAATATTTAACTTGATCCAACTTAATAAGATAGACCATATGAAATGCATTTCATTTTTATTTGTTAAAATTATAATAAAGCAAGAATAACAACAAATTTCAAATTTTCAAAAGTGCATACAATTATCTCTTAAGAAAAATCTTGAGTATAGAATTTGTTAGATCATTATATTCAAATCAAATCAATACATGTAATTTAACTCATCAAATCTTTTGAAATAAGAAAAAAATCAATAGAATGATCTAAGACATATTTTATACAAAAAGCTATAAATAGAACAATAAAAAAAATCACTTGTCACCTTCACTCTCATTCTGATCCTATTCTACAGTAACAGTCGTCAATGTACACTATTAGTTTGAAAAATAGATAATAAAACGATATGAACGAAGCAATTTTATAAAACTGAAACACTCTAAGGTGCTTTACATTTACAAAATATACCAACAAGCCTTGGATATGGTTAACTACCACCAGTTTCTTTGAACTGCTGATGTTCTATACAATACATTATCGTTACCACACTCTCACCTTCCATTCTGACTCATACTTACCCTACAGAGAAGATAAAAGCAGGTCCATACAAATTAACTACCACCAGTTTCTTTGTTCTACTGTCATAGTGTACAGCAGTAGGATACTTCAGTCCATCATCTCTACCCAGTAACTGATGACATGACTTACCATCACTAGAGATCATTACTAGATTGTAAGACCAGCACCCTGTGACATAGATGTTACTGTGGTCATCTATTGTCACTCCTGTAGGATGACCAAGTACTGCCTCATCTTGGTATGTAAAGAGAACATTGTACTGAGTATCCAGTACAGTTACTGTGTGTGTATTAGGACATGTGTAACATATGAGACTGTTACTTACCTCTACATATGAGTCATCACTAACACTCTCATCCTCCACCACCATCTCTACCTCCTCACTGTCAATGTTCACTCTGACTAGACCTTCATACCACACACAACACACTATGTCTCTACCTCTACAACTTAACCCATACACTTCCTCTCCAACCTTTAACTTCTTCACCATCTGGTCACTATTTACATCTATGATGGAGATAGTGCCAGGGTTAGGATGTGACACAGCAACATGATGATCATCTACTGGTGTCACATCCCATACTCCCTCTCTCTTATCAAACTTGATAGTGGATCTTAGTGATCCATCAGATATGTGTATAAGTATCTTACAATCATTATTATAATAGTCACCATAATCAGCAATCACCACCAGTCCACTAGGTAAGGTACAGCAGCCATGAGGGCTATGACCCCTGTCCAGTTCTATTGTCTGCTGAAGATGGAGACGTACACCACCTTGTACCTCTTTCTGGGCCTCCTCAGCTCTGATAACATGGGGAGAAACAGCTGATGGACTCTTCTGGACTCGAATATCTCCGAAAGACTGGATACCACAAACAATGTCCTCAAAAGTTTCATTAATATCAAATGTTATATTGTACTGGTCAATTTTCTTGTTGTCGAAAAGTTCTTGAATGTTGTTATCTGTTTCATGCACAATATTTTCTATTTCCTTTATTCCAATAAAGGTTTGATAATTTGAGGCAAACTTTTTGATGTCTTCTTTTTGGTTCAGGATTTCCCTGAGGTTCCTCTCCTTTGATTGGACAACTTGTAATGTATTTGAAATGTCATTTGTTAGTTCAGTATACACATCATCTAACTCAGAAATTGTATTTTCCTTTAGCTGGTTTAAGTGGCTAATGATACTGTCAAACTTTTGCTCCAAATGACTTTTTATTTCCCGACGGCTACTTTCTATCTGTTTTAAATTAGTGTTTCGGTTTTCAAAAATGTCACGTAAAGTTCCACACATGGCTTCCATTTCTTTTATGACATCCTCAAATATTGCAGAATCTTTGACATTATGAACAATATCATCTATCTTTGGCACATCTTCGCATTTCCTGTGGGAACTCCTCAAACATGTAATGCATATCGGCTGATCATGAACTCGGCAAAAGTCAGTCAGTTTTTCATCATGATCAGCACAATTGAAGTTAGTGTTTAAAATAAATGACGGCAACTTCTGGTAATTATCGTATGGTATGATCTGGTGGTTTTTGTTCCATTTGAAGAGTTGGTGCTGTGTATTACACGTTTCACATAGTAGAACCTCACAGTCTGGGCACCACACTGATGGAGGGCTGGTTTTCTTCTGCTGTATACATATACCACAGGAGGAGGCCATTGAACCTGAAAAAAAATAGAGACAAGTTTAGTGTTTATAGCTTTTATGTATATTAAGGTTCACCTTCAGTTGTGAATGGATTAAATATAAAAGAATAACTATTAAGGGGAGAAGCAATCATTTTATCCACAAAGTTAAAACATTTTTGTCCACAGAGATTTAAGAAAAAACATGTGAAATTTGAAATACTTTAGTTTCATTATTACAACAAGTGGGGTACAAATTTTTATGGTTTGTGTGGGTAACAGTCAACCACTAAATTAAGAATCAAACAAAGTATTATTTTTACATTGATTCCTATAAGTAACACGGACAAACCAGGAAATTAAGAATCTGACGTAAACCATGAAAATTGATTTCCCATGAAAAATAAATAAATTCACAGTAGCAAAAAAAACTCATGTCAAAATTGAGCTACTGACTGGAGATCAAATTTGCATGTGCAATTCTAACCACTTGAATATGGTTATTATGAATTTTTTTCTTATCTCCTGAGTTTAAATCTAGCAAGAACTGTTTAATACTAGATGTATATTAAGATTAAGCCATCCAAATTTGATAAATATTTTAAAGTGTAGAGCATGTTTTAAAAAAAATATTATACCCACCTTGTTAAAATTAAATCTGACAAGTTAACTATGATTTAAATAATTTTGCTTAAACCTTGATTTATCAATGTAATGACTTCTTTAAGCATAGAAATATTAACGTACCTCTTAGTTTAGTACTCTCTGTCTAGATATCAAAATTTGACTTCATGTTCATACTCCATCTCCTTGCATTCATGTACCACATACAGAAACAACTGGAACTGACCAAATAAAGATGTTTAGTTTTTATAGACTAGACCTGAAGCTGTGACTGAAAATTTGTATAGAAAACTAACACAGTCATCAGAAATTTAAGAAAAAAGTAAAATCAAAACCCTTTTTTTAGGTGTTAATCAATGCATATGTAAATTGTTTGTCCACTCCGGGTATTTTACAAAGAGAAGTGGTAATGTAAAAAAGTAAAATTATTGTAGGGTAAAGATATTCCAAATGACTACTGGTACTTTACTTAATATAGAGTATTAATTCATTGACTATCGTAGAGTTTAAACATTCAAAATGACTACTTTACATAGTAAACAGTGATGAGTCAAGGACTTACTTAATGATATCAACTTACCTTGATTTGCCCTCTGTCTATATCTCAGGATGTCTTGGACGATCATGTCCAAAATTTTATTGCAATATGTGTGTAATTTCCCCATTTATATAGCAAAATTTGGTACAGTGATAAGATTATAAGACAGACTTTGGATATGGTCATACGAGAGATTAGCATGAGACTTATGATCATATGATGTTGTTTTACCCTGAACTTTAGTTTTGGTGATAACATAATTAGAATACATGACCTCAAAATTAAGGACTACTGGAACACTGTTGATAAACGAAGAGAAAGCTGTGTGTCTATAATTTATATTAAACTGTAATAGGCTGTAAGATTTTCTAAAAGATATCGATCAACGAAAAAGAAAAAAAATAATATTAAATCTTAGCTATTTAACAATTATATTTGATCAATATCACAAATTTGATTTTAGTTCATTTTTAATATGATTGATCAATTTAGCCCCAACTTCTTACCCAAATAAAAAACTATGCACATAAAATTTGATAATCTCAATACAAAAATCACATAGTCAGTAATCTTCAGTACCAGTTGATAAACCGTCCTTTTATTTACTCAGATACTGATACGGTTATCTCTGTAGGTGATTTCTAGATCAATGTCATTATCATACAACCCTAATCAGGGTATCTACATGTATAAACAAAACCCGGGTATCTATGTAATCTTTATAGGGTATCTTGTTTATTTATAAATTGGTTATCGACAAGCACTGAATGTTATGTACTGTTAAATTATCTGACAAAATATGACCATTTGATGCAACTTAAATTTTATTTGTATGTTATATTCACATGCATGTATGTAATGCCCATGTTGCTTAGTCATTTTATAGAATGCCTAAATATTCATTCATTTAACAATATGCCTAAATGAAGAAATGTTTGTCACATACCGGTATACATGTACATAAACTCATTTATAAACACTAAGATTCCAAACTTTAATACGTCATTTTCGAGTTCATTGCTTTTCCGAAAAAAAATCCATCAATTAGACAGAAATTATCACGTGACTTTACCGGTTTTTGAGTCAAACTGGTTTGCTGCCCCGTAGACTATGTAAAAGCGTTTGTGGGTATATTAAAACAGTGATATCTTTAAAAACGGCAAATACTTCAATTGAATGAAACAATATTCTTACATGTGCAAAATCTTTTCCAGAAATGAAGATCCGATCGTTAATTAACAACACAGCAGTATTTATTTTGATATATTGCTCTTACTTGCACCGGAAGTCGTCATGCCCCCAAAAAATTATAATAAAAGAACTTTTTCCGGGTTCACCAGCCTTTCCGCGCTATCGTGAAAACGACGTATTCACATTTGTGATTTTAAAACAACTCCCTTTTTAAAGACTATGTGATATTTCCCAAACCTTCCAACATGATAATTAGAATCTATTTGGTTAGTTTTGTTACATTTAATGATACTTTCTTTTCATTTACTCTTATGCTTGTCTGAGTCATTGCTTCCTGTTTCAACATTTATTTACAATACAATTCTATTTACAAATCCATAAGGTCTGGTTGTTAAATCGTTCATGATCACTCTTTTGTCAAACACAATTCCTGGCTGACAGTTTAAAGTTTATGTTTACTCCTTTGTATTTAATCTTGACATCTTCTTTGTTGGTAGTTACCATTTCCTTGATGGTGTCGTAGTTGATGTCTAATGCGTTCTTATAGTATAACGTTATTCCTCTGATTTTACATATGGTTCTGTTTCCATCTCTCTCAGGGATGGCCAACTTATAAGCGTAGTTCTACGGTCCTCCTGTTACAAAATTTGTGATGGTGTTCCCGGGTACTTCATCGGTTAAGTCTCCAAGTAGTCCCCGAGTTCCGGTTTCCATTCTCCAGGTCTTGAAGTAAATACAATCGAATCCGTGTCACAGTACAAGGTTCTTAGTCCCAAATTCTCCAGGTAGGTTAACAGTTTTAGTCTGGCCTGGGCGGTAGTATAGGCGGCTATGACGACATTCGTTTTCTTTTGAGTTTCAATAATAATAACTTTATTACTGCAACTGGAGACTAGTACAGTCATGACATACATTATAAAACAATGACATTGACATACATGAATAATAACACATTGACATAGAGAATATGAAACAAACATATAGTTAGTAATATAAACATTTTATATTTAATATTGGAACTATAAACTATGGTCTCCCTTCCTCAGTTCTAATGACCGATCTATAAAAGAGACAACAATTCCAATTTCTTCAGGTGTTGACGGGTTTAGAATTTTTATTAGTTTTTCATTATTGTTAATAAGATCAAAATTTGGATACCAATTTAAAAGGTTTCTGAGAAATGTATCCCTTTCTTTTTTATTAATTATACAATCTAAAAAGAAATGTTGCTCATCATCTAAAGCATTACAGGTTTCACATAGTCTCAAATGTCTGGGAATTTTTAGATATCTGCCAGTTTCAATAAATAATTGATGGTCACTAATTCTAAACTTTGTTATGTTTTGACGTACTTTTTTATTTGGATGTTTTAAGTAAAACTCCATTTTAATTTTTTGTTACTTTAATACTTTTATATAAGAACAACTTATTGTCTTCTGTTAAATTTTATATGAAATCTTCTTTATATTTCCATCTTAGCTCTACCATTTCATCGTTGACGAACTGGATTCCGGTGACTTCAATCTTATCGCTGGTCAACTTGTCAAAGTATTCCTTAGCTTCTGTAATGTAGGTGATCTGCTGCAGGTTTCTTCTTTGTCCAAACTTGCCCCAAAAGCTGTTCAACATCAGTTTAGCTAAAGATCGCATTCCGGGATTCTTATGTATCTTGTTATAATCCAGCTGTTTCCCTTCCATTTCGTCGTAATCCTTAATGTATTTCTGTTTAGCCTTTTCAGATTGTCACCACTCTGGACATCCGTTTGCTTCTTGCTTCATTTTCAGGAAGGTCTTGATGTAATCGGTAAAGAGTCCTCCAGATTTGGTTACAGGGTCGTACTGTTCTATTTCCTGGAAATGCCATCCTTCATACATGTTGATGATGGTGTATCCATTTTCCAATGCCTTTTTCAGTTCATTGGTGACCCAGGTTCCCATGATGGCTCTTTCCTCTTCTGTATGGTTACAAGTCTCTTGTTGGTAGGTTTCGGTACAGGTACGATACAGTGGGAACATCAGTTTGTTGTTGATCTTGGTTGGTAAGACGGGGATGTATAAGTTTCTGGGTGGAAGTACTTTACATTTGATTAATCCTTCGAACTCGTTGATGTCACCAAAGTTTTCCGTGATGATGATGGGATGTCCTTTGGGTACTTTTCCGGTTTTGTTGACAAACGGATAGAGCGAGGTGACGTCATAGTAGTTGATGCTGATTTCTTTCGCCTCTTTGTATGGATGACATCGTAATGATCGCCGTGGTGGTAAAGATAGATCTTCTTCTCTGCATCTGGTCCCTCATAGATAATCCCGTTGAAGTAGTCCTTAGAAAAAATGGTGATTTGATATTCCGGTAGTACAGCTTGGAATATTTTAAGTTCTTCGATACCACATGGGCCTTTTGATGCTTTGGCTTTTTCATGAAGTTTTCTGCTTATTCCTGTTGAATTCGTCTTCCTTGGCGGATAGTGTCCCATATTGAGTGCTTATCGATCCTGGCTTTAGCAGTAACGATGGCTCTAGCACAACACAGTTTGTCTCGGTTCTGTATCCTGATGATACTTTGTTTGTCTTTAAGCATTCTCTCGAGATCGACGTAGTTGTACAGTTTCCGCCCGCTTCCGTCGGGAATAGATACGTGAAGGACATCTAATTCTAAACTTCCGTCCAGTACAGATTGTAATACTCTCTCTATTTCCTTTAATAGTAGTTCCGTAGTCAGGTCCTTGAGTTGTAAAATGGGAAGGGCAATCGGGAAGTCAAGGGAGTTGGTTTCAATTGTCAGTTTAACGAGGTCCTGTTCTTTTATGTCTTCGCCGATTGTTTGCAGGATGGAGTCGAATAACCGATGTAGTGTTCTCGTGGTGAAAGGCAGTTCTGTTACTTAAAATTCTTTAAAAATGACGATAAAATGGTTTCTTTTCTTCTCCTTCCGTTTGATGGTGTAAAAGGACTTCGGATCATCCATGTAGAACGGTTGACCTGCTCCTTTTTGTCCATGTCTTTGCTGTTGTGATTCTAAATGGCGTTGGGTGGCAAAGGCCTGGCTGCATTGGGTACATTCGTACCCTTATTGGTGACGAGTCATGTGAGCTTGTAAATTCTCCCGCCTCGTAAAGTTCTTAGAACATCTAGTACAAGAGTAAATCTCTCGGTGGTTGATCCATCGTCTATGACGATGTAGTTGACTCATCTTCTCAAAATTGGCTTCACATTGATTGCATGTAAATTGTTTAGCCATCTGAAATAAAATAACACAGGTAAGTATATGTTGTCTATTGTTTCCTCTTTTTTAATTGTATGCGTTTCAAATTATATGTTGTCTTTTATTTCACATTTCACAGATTTTTTTATCAGACACCGATTTCTTTGTGACCGACTTTTGGAGCAGGGCTATAAGAAAATACGTCTCATACGATCCCTTAAAAAATCTTTCTGTGTTACCAGCCACTAGTAGAAAAGTTCAAAATTGAGTTAAAAGATATGGTGGTTAATTGTTTTAATTAGTGTTTGACTGGTCTGCTGTACTGAGATGATCACCTCAATATCCCTATTGTGTCTCTCAACTATGTTGTGTTCTATGGTAATTACCGGATCCTAAGATCGCAATGGAAGAGGGAGGTTTAGCGCCATAAAACCTGGTTTAACCCACAATTTTGTTTGAAATGCCTGTACCAAGTTGGGACCATTGCGATCCACCGATTCTCCGGTATGACTGATTCGTTTTTGTCATTTTCTCTGGACTATGAGATTGATCATTCAAGTTCGGTAGTTTTGTTATTACCTTTATTCCTTCTCATTTAATTATACGCCTTTCAAAATATATGTTGTATATTGCTTCCTCCTCTTTTTACTGTTTGCCTTTCAAAGTTAAGTTTAATGTTTTATGACAAACGCCTCTCTAACATTTTTTCTCTTCTTTAAGGGGGTACAGAACACCTAAGGGAAATAACTCTTTTTTTTTTAAATATACAATTATTTATTTTATTTCATCCTGTTACATTAAGATTTCCCTCAGTGGCCCAGGGAAAGCGCACTGAGGGGCCATGTGTTACACTAACTCAGCCACGCCCATGGATAAGCGGGAGAGAAATGGTCCAATAATAAACGTCAAAAACAGATAATCATGATAAATAATGTAACTCTTAAATATCACTTGAACGTTTTAGTCAGGCACAACTATTCAAAGAAATCAAGCTTCTCAATGATCAAAATATAAAATGTTGAAACTCAATTATGTTCAATGAAAAATTTCCCAAGAAACCTATGGTTCGATTTTATTAAGATTAAAAATTTGATTTATATGACTAAAGTACATATTTTTGCAAATTTTCATGAAAATTAAACGATACAATTTTATTTTAGCCAAAGTGTTGGGTACCCCCTTAAAACACGTCTGCACACTTCGGAGTCTAAAACAGAATGATCATGCTCCATGTGTTGGTTCCTTTTTATAGTGTTCTTTGTAGAACCGGTAAGAACTGGTTGGAACCTGCTTTTACATTTTGATTGTTTTATTTCATTTAATAATGCCTTTTTTAAAAATCTGTTCGTTAAACTTTTACGTTTGAGTGTTTTTTATCGTCAACAGATCTTCTTTGTGACAAGATTTTGTGAGTTCCTTTTCATAGTTTGATATTTTTCGTCGACAGATTTTGATTGTGTTTGCATTTGGTGTACCGATTTTCGTTTTCAAGTCAAACTTTTTTTATCTCTTTCTTGTTTTTTTTTTAGGTGTAATGCGGTATCTAAAACGCTTATATTAGCTCTTTTAAGGCTTCAAATGGGTGTTTTGAGGGTAAAATGGGACTAAGATGGATGTGTTGGGGGTAAAATTAGGGAGTATTAGGGCTACTGCTGATGCTGCTGCTGCTGCTACTCAAGTGAAAGGGACAAGAAGGGGCTAAAATGGCTGCTGCTGCTGCTGCTACTACTCAAGTGAAAGGGGGGATGCTCTTGTTGTAATAAAGGAAGGATATGAGTTGGGTTAAGTTAAGTTGTGTTACCTTTACATTTTTATTAATAAAAGATTTCTTGAAGTTTATCCTATACAAAAGTTGCTCTTTAATGTTAGGTATTTTTTAAATTTATATAATAGCACCTGATAATAATTAATTTTGTTATATCTCTAGTTTTGTACTCTCATTCGTTTTTGTAGATATATTAAAGAAAATGACAAATCAAACAAAAGCCAATCATTCGATACTACAACGTCTCACATTTAACGACCCACATTCAAACACCTTTAACCAAGTACAAAACGACAATCCTACACTTACAAAGTCACTAGAGCAACATAATTTAATGTCTGATTGATATGGTATAATATGAAACAAACTCTTTCAAAAATCAAATGTTAATTATGTACATTAAAAATGAATATCCCAGTTACGGCCCCCAGTTACGTAAAGTAGATGAATTATTTAATCGTTTATTGTGTACAATTCATAGACCTTAGATTTCGTTGAACAATGGCAGGTATTTTGTCGGACTAGCTACTAAAAAACAATAACCATGTTTATAGAAATAAAAAAAGAGGATTTCATATCTTTATTTCCTATTTTTGTTCTATTATAAAAAAAAGTCCACATAAAATCTTATTTAAAAATAACGAGTTTTATTGATGATACCTTTTTTATCTGGTTTACTAGTTGAAAATTACTGTAGCTTTTTACTATTTCGATAATCTGAAATTAAAAAAAAGTAATATTTCTATAGGTTGGTGTGTCATTTAACAATGGAATTTAAACGCATGGAGAAACAAATAATACATATAAGTAAGATTCTTTTTGAAAGATATGTGTGGCCCTGAAAAGGGCCTTTTTTAGACGGTAAATGAATTACCGTCTGGGATACCACTTAGGGTACTTCCCGTTCTTGATTCTCATTTGGATATCATGGACACTGCTGACCGGATAGGCTGTTTTCACGGCACCAGTATAGCTATCCGAGATCACTTGAAGTGTATAACACTCCAATCTCGCACAGGCCGTCTCCCCAATGACAAACTGGAGGAATTTCTGGTGAACTGTCGACTTTCCTTGATTCCTAACGTTATCAAATCCTTCAACAATGTCCTTATGTAATTGAATAATCAAATCTCATTGATTTTAAACTGTCTGACATCCGGAGGTGCATTCTTCTTTACAAAATGGCGATTCCTAATGTGTTTATTAACCTTTTCAGTTATCTCCATTTTGTGGTATGAGGGGGTTTTCAACAGATATTAGGTTTTTTAACAAGGATTAAAGTATTTTAAAAAAAGATGAATATTCATAGATAATAGTGTCATGCTTAAAAAATGTTACGAAGTGAGCTTAAAATTTAAATAATGGTTGGTGCTATTCTAATGAAAACGTTTTTTTTAAAGAATTACCATAAAAAAGTGCACCAGTCGGAAATGGTTATGCATTTACCATAAATGTTCATCGACATTTAAAATAACATTCTAATTTATAAAAGGCGCCAAGAATCTCATATTCTTCTTAGACTTCCTTCACTTAAACAAATATCCAATTGTGCCAGACACTGTACGTTCGTAAATAATTTGAAAAGGAGTAATGACGAATTGATCGAATGCCAAATCGTAAATGATTTGGAATGCCAAATCGTGAATGATTTGGTCGATTGTCTGTGAGTAAATAATCTTTTTTTTTTGTTTTATGAATTTTTATTGTCATTATTCTTATAATTGATATTATAAATGTTATTATTTTATATTATTATTATCATAATTTTTATTTATTTTTTTTCCTTTAAGTAGCTTTCTAAACTATTTTTAGCTATCTTTTTTATACGATTTTTATTTATTGAGTGATTTCTAACCTTTTGTAAATTTCTTAGAGTACAACTTCTTTATTTTTTTACAGATCTAAACACCACAAGAAAAACACCCCACAACACAAACCGCTGGATTCCAAATGGATAGAGTCCCTGTCTGCAGCTCAGTAAGTTTAAATTATAATAATTTTATTAGTTGTGTGGATATAAACAACAAGAAAAAAACAATATATAGTTGTTTCCATATTTAATTTAAAGGTAGAAAACATACTTTGAAAAACAAAAATACGATCGATTCTTTTAAAAAGTTTTTTTTATAAAAATTTTGTTTAATGTTTTACGTATTTTTTTTAAGCGAATGTCAAAAATATATACATAACAACGAGATAATTTTGTTTAAAAAGGTTGATATTTTTTATTAAACGTTATTTACAGTAATTATTTGTGTTCAACTTTATTTCATGTTTTTCCCATACACATTAAAGGTATCATGAAGATTCTTAGCTTTCTACTAAGTACAAATTGGCGTGTGTTTCATATGAAACATAACACAGTCAATTTGGTTATGTTGTATATTGATATTTCAAGGAGTAACTTCTTAACAGCAGCATTTGAATCAAAACATTGGAAGAACATAAACCAAAAATATTGAATGAAACGTTCTCAAAATAAAAAAAAAGTTAATCTTTTTTCTTTGTAATTTTTTTAAACGATTGTAATGAAATCATACGCAGTCATATCCTCTATCTGATTACAGGAAATTTGCATTCCCTATGTTTCGTTTGGGTTTCCTTATACAAATCAATTAAGATCATAAATAAATAAAAGTTATAAGAAATGACAACTAAACATTTTAGGTCTATGCCTGTTATTAACAACTTAAGTACTTTGAGAAAGTAAAGAAAACTTTAAAATACGTACTTTAAAAGAGTCCAAAATATTGATGTTATATTTTCTTAGAGTACATTAATATTGACAGGGCTAAACAAGAAATACTGCACTTTATTCTTTAACCCAGTCTAATATCTAGTGGTATTCAATTATCTCCCCTGCAGAAAACAGCAAATGTGTTTTTAAATTTTTAACGATGACAACAACGATGGCGACGGCATATAAACAATCTTCAATTTTCATTTATTACGCATGGATTTGACTACTATCATATACGTTGGACATGTTATGTTATTAACGAATCTTTTCTGTTGCGTAAACAGTTGTTTATAAGGTCAACAAAAAAGCATATTTTAACAAATCGAGTGAAACTCATTGGCCGTTGGAAAAAATTAGAATGTCAACCCAACCTTTAAAAAATCACACAAGGCGTAATACCTGCAGTACATTTTCGAAACTTGTGGGAAAGTTAGGTTATTACCTTTTCTTTCGACAGATATTAGTTTGAAAATATATTTTACTGTTATCATATAACGATCCATTTGAATTCAATGTGTAACTATGAAAAACATTCAAGGGACACAACCAAGTTCTATCTTTAATAAATTATAAACATGATAAATGGGAGGCATTCCTATTTTTAAAACGGATGACTGAATATTGAATTGGACATTTACTCCAATACAATGCAAATTCACATACTGTTGATCTACCGGTCAAAAAGGTAAACATGTTCTATGACATAATCGAATTCAACAGGTAAATCGTGTACTTTTAAAAAGAAGGTTGTCAAGACGGACTAGAAAAATAGGTCTTTTTCTTAATTTTATTTTGGCTTTACCTCTTGCAGTACATGTCTGAAAATTTGCAGATGGGAAGATATACATTTAAACAAATAGGTTGTTTTTGTTCAATTTTTTATATAAAAGTTAAAGTTGTGCGATCCATTTCAGTTTGCACCGTATGCATTTCATAAATATCCACATAATAACATGCATTAAAATGCAATCTGTTACTTTTAAAAACTCTTTTGAATTCAAAAAAGTTTAATTTATCAGCATAACTTAAAATTGGAAGAAATTTTGTACTAAAAAGAACTTTTGATTCACTTGACAACCAGGATAAACATTCGAATTGACTTTCCTATCTTTTCCGATTAAGAGCTCACATTCTATTGTTTAAATACCACCGGTTTTCGGACTGAACCCGTTAGTTTCAATCATTTTCTCTATGAATTACGTGTAGATCTATACATTTTTATGACTCTGTGTGGTCATTATAAATTAGGAATGCAAAGACCGAAATATATAATCCAAGTCATATGATATTGCAACATATAAAATTTTGTTTTATTTTTCTTTAATGTTTTATACGTATAAATACCTTTCCAATATTCTATGTGTATTTTTGAATAGAATTAAAAGTATGGATGAGTCATACAGTAACAGCCACATGCTATCGTTTTATGTACTTTTTAAGTTTAAGTTGTATATCAAACTGCGTCAACTTTAAAAATGGCTTAAAATCAACATATACAAAATAAAAATAATTATCTTGCGTGTATTAATGATGTTCGATTATATGATGACAACCTCTTTTTTATAGGCGGACATTTAGAAAATTATAGTTTTTATTTTGGTCTGGCATGCCGGACGAATAGACATTGTCAATATCATTATTATATAATTTTAAATAAGCACTCAATCTCGTTATATTTGCATAAGAAATTAGGGTATAAATTAGTGGATATCGAAACTCGTATATTTTATGAAATGAAAAAAGCTATTAATGATCTTAAATCGGTATATACAATATCAAAATAAAAGAAAGCATCCATCGTAAAACAACTCTGAACCAGTTATAAGAAAAAAAACCATATAGACTTTTTTATGTCAAAGAATATTGAAAAAGAGGATAAAGACCTTAAAAGTTATGTTTATCTATAGTTATATAAATATATCACAAGTTAAGTAAACAGATGTCAAAAAACGGATTAGAATATCAGAAAGAAAACAAAGAACAAGAAAAAGTAATATTTAGACAAAATATTTTACCATACGTGTAATCTTTTTTTTAAAGATTCTCTGACGATGTACAGGTCGATGATATAGGAAGAATAGACCTTTTGATTGGAAGACAATCAAGACATTTTATTAATGTGCGACAAGAAATGGCAGTTTTGGAGAAATTATTGAAACCTATACAATCCAAAAGAACAATTTGGAGGATATTGTTGGGATTTATATAGATTAGAGTGTATGGCAGTTGGAGGGATGGGGATAGTTATTAATTTTAATTAAAATTAATATACTTACAGCTGAATATGTGTTCTTGTTTCTCTGGTTACTTTTTTAAAAATGACATTTTTTTTTGGAATTTACCAAGATGGTTTTCGTTTAGATTGGTTCTTTCGGTAACGCCCACACTTTCGTCGGCGGCTGGTGCAGGTGTTTTTAACCCTTCGTTTGAAATGTCGAAGTGGCAGATTCAAATTTAAATATCTTATTAATATGATTTTTTAACATGTTTATCCTAATCTGACCTTACATAAAACCTGAATAGTTTATTAACATAATTAAAGAGTCACAGCATTAGATGTTGTGCGACATCTTATGGCGCAGATGTTTTTAACCTTTGGTCTAAAGGATCAGATTCAAATTTAAATATCTTATTAATATGAATTTTATAATTTCAAAAGTAAAAAAACATCATTAGACTATAATTTAATTCATCTAAGACCAGTGCACACCATTAAAAACTCAGTGATGCATAATTTGCATAATACATGTAGGTATTGTGCAATATTTATAGAGAAACATCGGGTGTTAAATTGCAGATGTTACTTAAGAATGAACGACAATTTAAAGTATCGATATTATCTGAGTTTAAGTCTCTCTAGGTCAATCTACCTGTTAAAGACGGTTTTTACAGTAATTTTTTAACCAATAGTCTTTTAACAAATATAAATAACCACTTACATGTGCTTTTTAAAAAAAATAAAAAAAAAGACGCGTCCAATAGATATTTCAATGAATGGTAAAAAAAACCCCAAAATACTTGGTCTATTTTGTAACTATATTAAATAGAAAATAATACCAATTCCCCCCTTAAACAACGTTGACATTTTAACATGTTTAACTTCTTCAATATTGTGAAGGAGAATTTAACACATGCAAGATAGAATTATGTTTAAACCATTCATATTTGGTATTAGCAAAATATATAAGAGAAGAAGTTAAAGAAAATATGTTTTAGGATTTTCCTTAACAAACGACGAAAAAAAAGCTTTGCTATTTTATTCCATTTGATCAAATGAAATTATAGATGTTGGTTTGACATAGAGTTTTGTAATGTCATCCTTTCCGGATTTGACCAACACTTAATCGATCTTTGGCAACGTGACGGGTGTGCTATAGCAAGCAGGAACTGCTTACTCTTCCGGAGCACCTGAGTTCACTCTCGTTTCGACTTGAGTTCGCGTTGCTGAATGCGGTTTTGTTGTTATGTGTGTGTGTTTTATGTTGTTATATGGTTTGTTTTGTTGTGATGATTTTTTGTCTGCCGGTTTTGTCTTTGTCTTCACGGTTTTATGATACTGATTACCCCTTTGGTACACCTTTGCTTCTATCTGAAAAATAGCTCGTCGTTCAAAGCTAGATAACTCTAAATCATTTAAAAGGTTTTACACTATAGATCTTTCATCTGAAGATTTCACTTATATGATTGGGTGGTACAAATAATTCCCCCTACCCACTCCCCCCTTTTTGATCCCTATTTATTATATACTATTCAGCAATCTGGCAGATAATATGGGCAATACGAGAAGAGAATATTTTTCATTTAGTTCCTGCAAAGGACCCTATGGTATGGAGTTACAAGGTTGTAAATTAAAAATCAAATATGACAATAACACGATAAGAACTCAACGTAATACGTTTCTAAATGGTGTATCTGAATCATTAATTGATTGTGCTGCTTGAATGACAGGTGGTCTGGTTGATAGGGAATATAGTTCCTATATATAAAAATAAGGGTAGCTCGTTTGAGGCCAAGAACTATAGGCCGATTACCTTATTGTCTTGTTTGGGAAAGGTTTTTACTTCGATCCTCAATCAACGATTGAGTGATTTTACAGATGAATTGAATATATTATGTGAGAATCAAGCAGGCTTTCGACAGGGATACTCCACCAATGACCATATCTTATATGCATTGTATGAATTATTACGTTTGAGAAAGAAAAAGTTATATGTTGCATTTGTTGACTTCGAAAAAGCTTTCGATTTTGTACACTGAAATTCTCTGCTTCATAAACTTATATTGAGGAATATTGATGGAAAATTTTTGAAAGTTATAGAATTAAAGTAATAACAAAACTACCGAACTTGAATGATCAATCTCATAGTCCAGAGAAAATGACAAAAACGAATCAGTCATACCGGAGAATTAGTGGATCGCAATGGTCCTTGGTACAGGCATTTCAAACGAAATGGTGGCTTAAACCAGGTTTTATGGCGCCAAACCTCCCCCTTCCATTGCGATCCTAGGATCCGTTTATTTAATTGTCATCACACATACAGATAACTGTGTAACAAATGATGCTTTGAAATTTGAGCGTTAGAAGATACTTTATTGCATATTTATGTTTCAATGTAAAATACTGTGGTTTCATTATTATTCGTGGGCTATCAATTTCCATGGTATTCTTGGGTGGCTATGACCAAGGAATTGTATACCCAACGAAGAGGAAATTAAACATTGATCTGTATGCTGCAGGCTTCAGAACCACAAATTTAAGAATCCACAAACTTTTTAATTTTCATCAAACCACGAAAATTGATACCCACGAAAAAAAAAATGAATCGACAGTAAAATGACATATGGTTTGTGAAATAAAAATGACATGTTATTGTTGTTTTGAAGGATGACAAGTGGAGGAAAATGAATCATTTAAAAGAAAGAGAATGTAAGAAGTTCTTAGAAGAAATGATGTCAGTCGGACTGGATCTTAAACCTTTTGTTGAAGGTGATTTATGAGACATGAAAGACTTTAGAATAAAATTATCCCGTTAGAATAGTTTCAATCTTTAAAATAGCAAACCATATTCTAACATATTGATGAAACTTAGTCGAAACAGGTTTAATGTCATATATCCCAAAGAAATTTAAGAATTGAATTGTTTGTTAAATCCAATGTAAAACTACAAAGTTTGGGTAAGTAGGCAAAGAAAGACTCTCTAAAATGCTCACCTTTTTACTTTTGTAAAAAAATTCTTAAAGACATGTTTTCTATTCAAAACTATTTAGAATATCTGTCATAGAATTAAGAACAACAGTTGAAACATAAACTGTAAAAGGAGACATTTTTGCAAGGGGTTTGTTTTCGCTAATTTCTCAATCATTACTAATTTGCGAAAATATCCCCTTGTGTAAATTACATTTAGAAGGACCCCATATTCCATGATCTTATAAAACTCTAAACTAAAACCTCATGATTGCATTTTGGTTCTGAAAACGCAAAATCTAAAATACGGGAAATTATCCCCTTTTACAGTAACTTAAAAAAAACATTTAGAAAATTCTATAATTTTGTATTTGACAGAGGATTGTTTTATTTCCCTTACGATGAACACGACACAGTTTGCTAAGATATGTATGGTGATGACTAAAGATTTGTTGACGTTACATACACCAGAGTTATCTCCCTTGGTTAACGATGGCATCACAGAAATATTCAAAGCACAGCTGTTACACTTTGAAGACAGTTTGAAAAATCCTGATTTTAAAACTGAGGTAAGTTTAGAGTAAGAAGCAATGGTAATCCTTTAGACACAGACAAAATTGTTAGACATAAAACCCATAAAACACAGACAAAATTGTAAGACATAAAATCATCACAACAAAACACAGACAAAATTGTAAGACATAAAATCCATAAAACACAGACAAAATTGTTAGACAAAATTGTTAGACATAAAACCCGTAAAACACAGACAAAATTGTTAGACATAAAACCCATAAAATACAGACAAAATTGTAAGACATAAAATCATCGCAACAAAACACAGACAAAATTGTTTGACATAAAATCATCACAACAAAACACAGACAAAATTGTTAGACATCAAATAATCACAACAAAACAACCAAACCTTGGGCTATAGACACCACTTGTTAACTTACATTAAGATGTGGAAGAGGCAAAGAGGTAGCAACGGGGTATTAGAATGTCAAAAGTCTGGAAGTGCAAAGACAAAAACCAGTCAACATAAATGAGAACAACACGCAGAAACTGACTACATAAGAACATACAAAAAATGACAGAACAGCAATCAGTAGTGTGAACTAAGTCATTATCAGAGTGTTTTACAAAATGATTTAGATTTTTAACCAATATTAGATAATATATTATCTTTGCATTGTTGCACTCTTTTGCTATTGTTGTTATTTCTTCTTGTTAAATGTAGCAATGTGATTAAGAATTTGTTTATGAATTTGTTCAGTGCTGACGACAACACAGAGACATTCTGTTTAAACTTGCACTATAGATATTTGTTTATTTGCCTTAAGATGTTCCATATTGAAGGCATTACTGTCAATGAAGAACACAAAAGTTCCTTTGCTATGTTATTGTAATGTTCTATTAATAGATCTGCATGAAGGAGGTTTGCTCCTCATATTTTGGGGTATTTGTCAAATTTTCGAGATCCTCTGGTTTTGCCCATCTATAATGCTTGACATTTTTTGCCCATGAACCCCCCATTTTCTTTTTGTTATTGAAAAAAAATGTCCATCAAATATGCAATTCACTAAATATCATAAAATTTTATTTACTCTTTCATACATAAAAGGTGTAGATATCCCAACTAGCAGCAATGTTAAAGTAATGAAAAATCTAGAGAGAACCTATTTCTCGCCAAAATTATAAACATTTATAGCATAAAAACAAGCAAATGGACCTACATTTTTTTTTCATGCTTATTTTGATCATTGGCCATATTCTTTGAAAGAGATGCAATTTTATCCATTTTTATAATCTTTTAGATAGCTATAGAAAATTATCCTCTGAAGGAGTACTGTTAATATAACAGTAGTTTTTGTCTCGCCTGCGAAGCAGAGCGGGACATAGGTGTTACTTTACCGGCGGCGGCGACGGCGGCGTTAACTTTTTGGAAAAGTTTTATGAGCACCTCCATATCTCAAGAACTATAGGTCCTGGGTTGATGAAACTTGGTATGCATATGCCCCAGTAGTAGCTTAGCACAGTTGCATCCCCATCTTTTGACCTTGACCTTGATTTTCTGGTTGAATGACTTTGACAATTTTCAATACATATAATAGCAATGAAAAAGTTTTGCGAGCACCTCCATATCTCAAGAACTATAGGTCCTAGGTTGATGAAACTTGGTATGCATATGCCCCAGTAGTAGCTTAGCTCAGTTGCATCCCCATCTTTTGACCTTGACCTTGATTTTCCGGTTGAATGACTTTGACAATTTTCAATACATATAATAGCAATGAAAAAGTTTTGCGAGCACCTCCATATCTCAAGAACTATAGGTCCTAGGTTGATGAAACTTGGTATGCATATGCCCCAGTAGTAGCTTAGCTCAGTTGCATCCCCATCTTTTGACCTTGACCTTGATTTTCTGGTTGAGTGACTTTGACAATTTTCAATACATATAATAGCAATGGAAATGTTTTATTTTAAACATATTTTATTCAACAAAAGTGAATAGGATTGGATAGCAGACATAGCCTATATACATCCTCTCCTTAAAGGCAACATACAACATGCAGATTGGTGATATATATAAATACAAACATGATAAACATAAGCAATTGTAACAGATTACATAAAAAGAAAGATAACTCTATTTGTATCAAAATAAATATATCAAATGTAAATATATATTTTTACTTTGGTATTAGATTTATTTTTTTAAATCAAAAGTTATTATGCTTAATATTTAATTATATTTGACATTTTCAATCAAACTTTGCAATTAGTATGTTAGCCAGAATAGATCTAATTTTAATAGTTTATTTTCCATACCTATATATAGCTATGAGAATTTATAAATTTATAAAATTATATTATAAATATATCAAGTAAAAATGGATGGAAATGTATGGAAAATGAAAATGATATTGGAAATAATATATATTCTTTTTAATGAAAAAGAAAAATGATTTAATAAAGTAATGTCTGTCAGTAAAAAAATACCTATCAGTTTTACACTGTGAATGCACTACCCAAAACGTTTTGTACCTTTTATAAATTTGTTGACAGCCAGCATGACCTTTATATTATTGTCAAATGAAAGAGAGTCTGTACCAAACAGTAGGTTCTGCAAGTTAAAATCAATTTGAAGTTCCACACAAACACTCTGTAGTGACCGCCTTTGTACTTGATAATGAGGACAAGCTAATAAGTAGTGATGGGTATTTTCAATAATGTCTCTACAGTGTGGGCAATATGGACTGTCTGTCAAGTGATGAAGATGCAAGTGAGCATTCAAGTTGCTAGCTTCACACCTTAACTGGCAATGCCATATATTCTCTTTTCTGTTCCCAATGTTGAAGTACCCTGGTGCACTAGGACTTGCTGAGTTTAGATGTTTTTTGAAAACATCAACAGAAGAGCTATGCTTGGTTGATGTAGGCAGCTTGTTCCAAAGTTTTATAGTAGAAAATATAAAGCTCTTAGAGTAGGCCATAGTATTACAAACAGGCAAACGCATATTATCTGTATTAATGGGTTGCCTAAGGTTATAGCCATGTATAGAGACAGTAAACGAATGTAAAAGATTGGACAAATAAACTGGTGCTAACCCATTCATCATCTTATACATTAGAATGAGTTTATGTTTATGAGCAATGGAAATGTTTTGCGAGCACCTCCATATCTCAAGAACTATAGGTCCTAGGTTGATGAAACTTGGTATGCATATGCCCCAGTAGTAGCTTAGCTCAGTTGCATCCCCATCTTTTGACCTTGACCTTGATTTTCTGGTTGAGTGACTTTGACAATTTTCAATACATATAATAGCAATGGAAATGTTTTGCGAGCACCTCCATATCTCAAGAACTATAGGTCCTAGGTTGATGAAACTTGGTATGCATATGCCCCAGTAGTAGATGAGCTCAGTTGCATCCCCATCTTTTGACCTTGACCTTGATTTTCTGGTTGAGTGACTTTGACAATTTTCAATACATATAATAGCAATGGAAATGTTTTGCGAGCACCTCCATATCTCAAGAACTATAGGTCCTAGGTTGATGAAACTTGGTATGCATATGCCCCAGTAGTAGCTTACCACAGTTGCATCCCCATCTTTTGACCTTGACCTTGATTTTTTGGTTGAGTTACTTTGACAATTTTCAATACATATAATAGCATTGGAAAAGTTTTGCGAGCACCTCCATATCTCAAGAACTTTAGG
Organism: Arcuatula senhousia; assembly: GCA_963971305.1. Classification (NCBI taxonomy): domain Eukaryota; kingdom Metazoa; phylum Mollusca; class Bivalvia; order Mytilida; family Mytilidae; genus Arcuatula; species Arcuatula senhousia. The sequence goes on along the minus strand of OZ020316.1, from coordinate 3,019,694 downwards.
TCCTAGGTTGATGAAACTTGGTATACATATGCCTCAGTAGTAGCTTAGCACAGTTGCATCCCCATCTTTTGACCTTGACCTTGATTTTCCGGTTGAGTGACTTTGATTATTTTTATTGCATATATTTGCAATGTTTAAGTTCTATAAACATCTTTTGATCTCAGAAACTAAAAATCCATGTAAATTCAAAATATAGTGGAAGTAAGAAAGAATAATTGTTTCTGATGGTGCCGGCAGTCGAGACATACTTTAGTGTTAACTCTTGTCTATTAAATTTATGTTATATCCACAGTCAATAAAATTCTGGGGAAATAGTTCATGTGAATATGCAATTCTCATATGTAAACCAAAGTATAATAATTCAAAACCATGGAAAAAAACACCAAACAGACAATTGGATAGAATGCGCAAAAATTAGCTCTGGAAAATTAATAGGTATAAAGTATTGTCTAATTTCAAGGCTGATAGAAGTATTCTGACCAAACAAATGTATTAAGGTAGCACCATACAAAAGTGCTAAAATTTTATCAAAATTTTAATTTATAACTTTTTCAATACTATCAAATGTCCTTTATCTAATGGTGCAAAAATATTTTCAGTACACCTAATAATTAATGAGCTATGGTGATGATTAAAAAATCAAAACAAATGCACATGTAATTTAAGCTGTCAATAAACCATGGAGGTTGGTCTTATCTATAACAGCTGGAAAGTTTTATGACTTTTGACCAGTCATTTGAAGTAAAATAAGTTAAATGAATAAGATGGACAATCAAAAGTGGAAACATATGGTCAGTGAAGGAGGAGTCTTGCCCTTTACAGTTAATAACTGACCTGAGATAAGGTCAATTTGATGTAATATTTCCCGCAAATTCTGAATTAAGTGTAGGGGGTTGTGCATTTTGGGTTATATTTAATGTTTGTGTGGATGAAACTAAGGTTTATAGGTCAAATAAATGTTGATTTATGATGATCTAAGAATCCTACAGTGCTCCCATGGTAGAATCATGCCATTTGATCTAGTAAATGGGGCTCAAAGTAGGAAATTTATATTTTTGGGGTTTTTTCACTTTCATTTTTCAAGAGAAAAGTAAAGTTTGATTGAATTTAGCTCCCACATGAGTACTCCAATGTGGCTGGTTTTTGGATATGTTATTCCAAGGTCTATTATCAACAAAACCATGTCTCAGATTTTAGATTAAAGCTTCAGAAAATATTTTATGGCACATTGAATAGAGTGACCCCTTATGCAATAAAGCCTTGTACACAAAATATTGCTTTATTGGAGAATGGAATGTGATAGGAAAATTCTGAGACACGGTTTTGAAGGTCATGCTGTGTTGATTCAGATTAAATCAATGTTAAAGAGATATTTGTAATGCTAGGAGAGCTAATTTCATTTGAGTCAGTTGTGTTGAAATTTTTAATTTTGAACAGTAATTCCATCTGTTATACATTATAGATAATTTTTGTAGGTATCATCATAAAGGGTTACATTTCCTCTTTCAAATGATGTCTCATTTATTAAAATTGGCAAAATAAGAAAGTTATGCAAGTTTAAAGTGTGATGGTTGGACTAAAACAACCTTTGTATGGTGCTACCTTAAAACACATTCATTTATAATACTTGTTTGTTTTTTTTTATTTCAGCAAAAATTCATCCTGAAGAATGCCAATTACGTTTTAGAGACTTTAATGAAGAAAATCGAGGAACAGTTTAAATCTTATGGAATCCCATTCCCTAAACAACTGGTGTCAGTCAGTGGGAGATATAAGAAACTAGAATCTGTGTCTAAATCTAGTTCATCATAACACCTGGACCTAATGTCTATAGCTAGTGGATCGTAAAATCTAGACCCAATGTCTATAACTAGTGCTTCATAAAAACTGGAACCAGTGTTAAAAACTATAGTGTGTCATAAAGAAGGTCAATCCAAAAAACTAGCGATTCATAAAAATTTGAATCAGTTTCATACACAAAACTTCATGAAATCTGTCATCAGAATCAATGTCTAAAACTAGTTCTTTATAAAAAACTGGATTTAAGTTTTAAAAACAGATCTTTATAAAACTTGATACTGTTTCATCAATACTCACCATGTACAAGAAAACCCAGATGACGGTAGAGAGAAAGAAACAGAAATATGGTCTAAACAAGGGCTTAAGGTAGATAGGGTGTCTAAACATTTATCCATAGAATTTTCTTAAATCTTGGTCACAGTTAGCCATAGAATGGTACTTTAAATCTTGATAATGAAATAAAAAGTTCACCATCAGAATTTTTGTAGAAACGGGTTTTGTAAATGCATGATTTTAGTACTTTTAATATAGGAATCAATAGGGAAAATTCAAATTTCCTTCATCTGAGAAAATATAATCCATATACTTTTCTTAAAATTGGTGAAAAACTTTGTTTTGTAGGAAATTCTAAATATGCTAAACTAAAAAAATAAGTTCACCATCAAAATTTTTGAAAAAAAGTGAAAAATGTGTTTTTCCCTATTATTTCTATGCAAATTATCTCCCCTTAAAAAGTATTTGAAAATATTGAAATTGTCAAATAAGGTGTAATTTTTCCAAATTTTTGGGGTAATCTTTAATTTTGATGTTTACAAAGCCCAATAAAAATCAATAAGAACATCTAGCATTATAAAATTTTATGTTATGATAGATGTGCGAAAAAGATGCCCAGTAAAAGACACCCCATCTACCTTATAGAAACATTTATAAAATTGTTTTCATAAATAGTTTTTGTTAAGTCATCAGAGTATTTTATTACAGCTCATTCTATTTTGATTGAAAGAAAACACAAAATCGTGTGCATGTCTAAAAAAGTGCTTCATACATGCTTCATAATACTTAATAATTGTTTTGTGTCTTAGAACTGTTTGTGTTGTATAACTTTATGCAGAAGATTTTCAAATGTGATAAGCCAAAGGCTAAAAGTATATTATATGCCTGTTCAATCTGTTTTGTTTTTAATGGGATAAAATGTCACTGATATTCCTTTTAATTGTCATACATCAAGTGCTAAAGAATTTTCTATGCCTTTTCTGAGAGTTGTAAAGGGGGGTACTGTGCACGGCTGAACAGCAAATAAAAAGTGGCTTTGACAATGAACAGAAAATAATTCTTGCTGATCTCGATGCACGATAAATAAAGAAACAAAATATTAGTCGTTAATGAAGGAAAATCCCTGAATTTCGCTCAGTTTTGGTGAACTATATTTTGTATAGCATTTTTTGTCTAAAATACAAGGAACGAAAAATAATCCATGCAAATCACGAAACACAAAAAATTAATTAAAGTGAACACGATGAACGATGAGCCCCCTATGCACGACTGAAAGAGAAATGAAAAATTCAGAAATCGATGAACGGAAAATAAAAAATGTCGAAAACGGTGCACGAAAGTAACCCTTTACCACCCTCTCTTCTTATTCTGTTCTTATCTTCTTTCTGTTACCATGGGATAAAATGTCTCTGACTTCATATCACAAGCTGTAATTATATATTATTGTAACATGTATTTGTTATTAATGTGCAATATTGTTGTTTTTACCAATATTAAAATATTGAATATATAGAATTCATATGTTTTGTTTACTATATTGTATAAGACATTCATATACCTTATAAGGGGCCTGGGTGGCCGAGTTGTCTAAGGGACTGGTTTAAATACCACACTATTGATCCCTAGCCGATCACCTCTCAGCTGATGTTCTAGTCCTGCTTGTAATTTACAAAAGCGTGACTTCCCCACATGTATTTAGGTTTGCCAGTTACTTGCCTAAGGTCAGTAGTGTCCCATGGGTACTCCAGTTTCCTCCACCAGTAAAACTGATGGCCCAGGTGCTTCGGAAGGGTATTTAACTTAAACACACACACACAGTGATCTTTTACACATATCTGTTTCCACAGAAGAATGGCATAGAATGTTGTTGGATGTTTTAATCTGCTTCTGAAATTCTGATTTTTAGCTCACCTGACCTGAAGGTTTATGTGAGCTATTGTCAAACGTTAGGCATGCGTTGTCCATCTGTTCATTAACTTAATATCTTCAAAGATTCTTCTTTGAAACCACTGAAGAGATTGCTTTTATACTTTGAACACTTGATTTTTAAGATTTCCTCGACCAAGTTTGTGAAATTTATGCATGCAAACCAACAAACATGGCGGCCTTTGCCAAAAAAATTGAACAGGTGGGGGCGGGGGGTGGATGGGGTCAGACCATTGTTTTTGGCTTAAATATAGCTCAAAAAGTATAAGAGATAAAGAAAACAAGAGGTAACATTCCTTCTTTAGCGTCAAAAGCTCTACAATTCCCACCATTGAGCCAAAGTTGTTTTTGTCTTATAGCTCAAAAAGTATAAGAGATAAAGAAAATATGAAGCAACATTCCTTCTTCAGCATCAAAAGCTCTACAATTCTAGCTTTTGAGCCGAAGTGGTACGTCTCCTTATAGGAGCTATTTCCTCTTACTCATCAAAATTTAACAATCACTTGGCTCCGTTGTCGTCTCTTCTCCTCTGAAACTACTAAACAGAATTCAATTAAACTTTAATTAATCCTTAGGGTGTCCTGCACAAAAGCTGTGTATTGATTTTAGATCCTCTAAAACATTGCTGCAGTTGCTAAAATAGACCAGTGGGATCAGGCTATTATGACTTTCAAATAAAAAATATAAGAGAGAAATCCGATGCACCCATTATGCTTCAGCATCATTAAGCTCTACAAAAGTCCCTATTGGGTCGTTGTCAGATATGACTCTCTTTAGGGGTAATGACCATTTAAAGGTAAAAAAAGGCATTTTTTCATGTTTTTTTGGCCTAAAGAATGAAAACTATTATAGGTGGAGAAAAGCTTTGTGTGATTACACCTTCAGCTCTGTGAGCTCCTCAAAAGTCTCCATTAGGTCGAATATGTCAGATGACACCTTGTAGGCGTTATAGCCATTTTAAGGTCAAAAATAGTGTTTTTTTTACATGTTTGTTCCCTTTAGAATGAAAAGTATTGCGGATAAAGAAAGCTGGTGCTTGCTTAAACCTTCAGCTCATTAAGCTTTACAAAATTTCCATAAGGTCGAAGATGCCAGATGACCCCTAATAGGCATTATAGCCCTTTTAATTGTGTTGCTTGCTTAAACCTTCAACTTGTTGAGCTCTACAATCCATTGCGGCAAAGATGTCATATGATCCCATAGAGGTAACAACTCGTAGAGGAGACCCTTACAGCTTCAGGACCAATAGAGCGATTAAGGCTACTGGGAGCCTCTTGTTTGACTTTTGTTTTTGCCATACTGTTATTGCAAAGAGAGTCCAGCTCGTATACAGAAAGAAGAAGACCTGTAATATTAGACTATGGAGGATTTCGTTGAGAGGACCTTATGTCTCCTTGGAATTTCCAACACACAGACACAAATGTATCATGATTATATGTCATTAAAGAATGAGCAAAAAGGGACCGTGTCCACGTTTAATCGGCCCCTAAATCACCCTGTACAACCGAAATCAAAATTATGATTCAGTACAGAAATCCCGATAAATTTGTGTATTGTTCACATTTCTCGTAACCTGTCGTTTTCACAATGAGTACCTCTTATGCATTCGGATCTGCATTAAAATGTAAATTATTCAAGAAATTGAAAGAATGACAGAAATTTCATGAAATAAAAATACTGCAGTGTGTTAAGTATATTTACAAGATCCGAATGCCACTTAAGATACTCCTTGTGAAAACAACTTTTAATTGTGATCCTCCTTGCAGAACACATGCATACAGCCTTGGTGGAATTTTCACCCACATTTGACAAGGAATTAATTTTTTAAGAAAGCAGACCAAATCAAATGAATAAGTTAAACACCCATTCATGTACAAATATTCTTATTGATAATTGATGACGTTGACAGATATTTTAAGTTCAAACATGCTCACGGTTATCATCATATTGTCTCTAACAAATCTCAGTTTTTAAAATCCCCTACTAGAATCCAGAAAATTTCACTTCATAAAGTTCGGCCTTTGAATCTACTAGGTATTCCAAACCATTGTCACAGCCAATGTATATGTTGCCATTGGGATTCAGGGTAAGGGAATATGGATAGTTAATTCCTATATTCTTAGGATTGTAGTATGCGATAAACTCTCCTTCATTGTTCAAAATATGCAGATATTTAGTTGTAAAGTCAGTCATCAGGATATTATCGCTAGGTGTCGTTAGCAAACCTTGAGGTTCCATTGGTTTGTCGGGAGAGTTAATATCAGGGTGGCCACAATAGTACCCCACCTTACCCCCGGGGTTGAGTATCACAACTTTAGGTTCAGACCTAGCGCAGACAAAAATAGTCCCTTGACTGGTCGTGGTTATGGTCTCGGGATACTTTAATATGTGTTGTTGGTTGTCGTGTTGGTATATCTTTATTTGTTTCCCTTCTTTATTCATCACAATAACAACACCATAAAAAAATAATTCCAGGCTCCTAGAACAACACTTTGATCTCTGGCGACATGGGCACAGGTTATAATCCAAGGTTCAACATTAAACTTAGAGTCAGTGATTTGTCCTGTCATCGGATTGATGATGCCTAGGTGTGGTCCTCCTGTCACAATGTAAATAGACCCTGTAGGGGATGTAGCCAGATCATAGACTTTTGTCTGGAAGGTTGATAGGGTCTTCACTTTATCATGTTCTATTTTGATGTGCTGTACTGTTTTATGATCGAAGTAATTTTCTCCTATCCACAGAGAACCGTCTTCACCAACAGTCATGTAATGAATGTTCTCCAACTCCACCGTCAGCTTCTTCACGACTTTAAATTCAACGGATTTCTCCATAGTCTCCGACTGTTTATATCCTTTATATTGACGACCTAATGATCTTTCCAAATCTGAGAATGGTTTTTAATTTTGCAGTTACTACAAAAAAATATCACAAGTGTTACAATGCCATTCAATTCTATCATTAGTCCCCAAAAACAGGACAGCCAATTCTATCTGTCTTTAAGTTAAAGGTTTTAAAAACGCCGTGACTAAAATATTTCAATATTTCAATACTTTTGAAATTTAAAGGTAAACTTGACCGATATTTACTATCGATCTGTTTAAATCTCTCGAAGTTATTGTGTATATATGAAAGAGACATTTCTCAATACGCTTCAGTGCCTCATATTTACTAATAAAACTGTTAATTTCAAACCAAAAGTAAAACTAAAATAAACTAGAAAATGAAGATCCGATCTGTCTGTCTAGATATGTCTAGACATACGTCGCAAAATTTATTTCGCCCAACCCCTCATCAGAATTTAATGAAACTGTGTCATTTACAAGTATGGTTTCGAAATACTTTCCAACTTTCATGCAATTTGACATGTAGCCAGTACAAACTTTTATTAGCAGATATGCACTTTACCGGAAACCTCTAAATTTTGTTGGATTAACAGATCATTCACGTCATTGAACTTAGAATTTCGTGGAAATAGTTTCTCAGGCAAAAAAAAAACCCCAAACTTTAACTGTTTAACTAATGAATACCCTTTCTTTTGAGAAAAAGGGGGGTATATATTGCAATCACCATGTTCGTTCATCCGGTTCAAATTTACATCGGCATTTATCGGTTTCTAATAAAGGGATTGATTTCAAATTTGGTATGAGGAGTTGTAACATTCCTCTTTTTTCCATGTCAGTCGGTCGGTCATCTACTTCCTGTTTTCCGAGCCAACTTAGACTAAAGGCAAACAATTGTAATTTTTTCAAAATGGATCTCTCAGCTTCTACTATAAAAGAAGTTGACTTCTAGTTTGGTACAGTTTAAGCACGAGGCGTTGTACTATGCCTTCCCTTCCCAGATCAGTCACCATCAGTAACCTGGGATCCTGGGTAAAAGTCTTCATATATCTATCGTCCGTAAGCCAGGGCCGCTTAGGATATTGACAAAGATTTATACAGGTTATGACCATCAGTGGGGGGGGGGGAGGGGGTCCGATCCCGGAATCCCGAACTTATTTTTACAAAATTCCGTCATCCCGACTTGAAAATGAGAAAATCCCGAATCCCGGTAAAGTTGGTATATTTTTATCCCGGAATCCCGAACTTAAATTGTCCAAATCCCGGAATCCGGAGCTTAAATATGGCCAATCCCGGTGTCCCGAAAATGGTCCTACCCCCCTCATCAGTTAGTCTTCTACTTCTCGTTTTCTGAGGTAATGACTGTAATCAGTAAACACCAGTAATTGAAAACAATCAACATTAAACCAGAGGAAAACAAATGAACAGCAATTAATTAACAACGCGAAGTCCATTCGTAACGAGAGTGAACTCAGGTGCTCCGGAAGGGTAAGCAGTTACTTTTTTTTTTGCAACACACCATCCCTGTCAATTTAGCGTGTCAAATGATGTGCTTTAGAACAAAACACAACCCTTTGTTTTTGGGCGATCTGGCGATTCCTTTTCGGAGGATCATAATGGATCATGTTTGCTTGTCGGAACGATCCGGCACCAAGAACAGACAAGTGTCAAAAGTCCGAAATGGCAACGGCGAAACCTGCAAAATATGAACAAAAATAGCTTGAAGAAATACAAAGCACAAAATCATTCGAGCGGATCGAAATCAACAACGCGAACTCAAGTCGTTCAAATAGTTCAAAAATGATTGCTTTAGGAACAGAAACGTTAAGGACTATTGGAAGTTACAAAATGTTCGATGATTTAGTTATATACAGAGCAGCTGTCGTTGTTTGGAAAACATTCAAGACCCAGAGTTGGTGGATATTTTTCATGTTAAGTTGAAAAAATACAATAAAAATTGAGAAGCTACTAGCTAGTATCATGCGTTTGTTTGCCACATATGTCCACCATGCAAATTCATACAGAAATAAATTATAACGTGAACGTGACTCAACTTCCATTAATCAGTAATCGACGAAAATATAAAAGTATAAATGCAAAACAAAAAGAAACACAAAAAAGCTTTTAATGTGATAGATTGCAGAATGGTTTTTGTCTACAAAATGAAATGTTTGATGCAACAAGCACGGACGGCTAACACTTCCTTAGGACTTAAACAAGCAAGTATAGCTTTCCATTCCTAAGCACTTAAACAGGCATGAACGGCTTACCCTTCCTAAGCACTTAAACAAGCACGAACGGCTTATCCTTCCTCAGCACTTAAACACCACAAAAGGCTTACCCTTCCTAAGCACTTAAACAAGCACGAACGGCTTATCCCTTCCTGAGCATTTAAACAAGCACGAACGGCTTACCCTTCTTAAGCACTTAAACAAGCACGAACGGCTTACCCTTCCTAAGCACTTAAACAAGCACGGACGGCTTATCCCTTCCTGAGCATTTAAACAAGCACGAACGGCTTACCCTTCCTAAGCACTTAAACAAGCACGAACGGCTTATCCCTTCCTGAGCATTTAAACAAGCACGAACGGCTTACCCTTCCTAAGCACTTAAACAAGCACGGACGGCTTATCCCTTCCTGAGCATTTAAACAAGCACCAACGTCTTACCCTTCCTGAGCTCTTAAACAAGCACCAACGGCTTACTCTTCCTGAGCACTGTGACAAGCAGAAACGGTTTACCCCCTGAGCACTTGAGTCAGATGTTGTCTTTAAATATGTTTGCTTTGTTTTTTTAGTGTTTTATAATAGATGCAAGCATAGAAGAAACAATAAAAAGAACGATAAAATTCAAGTCATTTGTCCCTAATTTTCAAAACGTGTTGTGGCGACCTGATGCTTTACAGTAGTTAACTGGGTCACTCTAGAACAGTTTGACCCCGATGACCCCTAGCTCATTCCCATAGGCTCCATGTTAAATCATTGCTTTTTTTTTGGCACTGAAATACCCACCCTAGATTTCCTACAGTAAGTCGTATGCAGTCATGCGGAACGGTAATCACCCAATCGATGAAGCAGGTGGTCAATAAGAGCTGTGTTGTTCTAAGGTCATATCTTGTACATGTATGTGTGTCAAATTCTTGAAACTACATGTAGGTTGTAGATCTGGAATAAGGGTACATGTATCCCCGTTGACGTTATGTTAATAAAAACCTTGTACCCAATAAGCTAGTCGATGAAGCAGGTGTCATGTAAACTATAGGCTTAGGTAAAGTTTTGGCGGGAAAAGTACATGTTTGATGTGTTAACTATGCCTTATACATGTATATTAAAGTAAACAATTATATGTTGGAAGAATTCTGTATGTATGAAGCCCTATATGTCTTACATATTCATATGGTAAATTTTGGCGGGAAAGGTACATGTATTATGTATGAAGCCCAGTATTTCTTATATGTTTTTGCGGGAAGGTTACATGTATTGTATATGAAGCCCAATATTTCTTATTTCAAAAGTTTTGGCGGGAAGGTTACATGTATTTTGTATGAACCCCAATATGTCTTATATGTTTTGGTGGAAAAAAGGAACATGTATTATGTATGAGATCACATATTTCTTTTTTTTTCAAAAAATCATTTGGCGGGAAGGGTACATGTATTATGTATTAAACCCAATGTTTCTTATTTCAAAAAAAAAAATTGGCGGGAAAGGTACATGTATTAAGCCTAGTAGGTCTTGAATACGATGGAATGATAAAGTTTTGGCGGGAAAGGTACATGTATTTTTTGTATGAAGCCCAATATTTTCTATTTAAAAAAAAATGGCGGAAGGTTACATGTATGTTATGTTAAGGCTATTTAATTATGTACATGTATTAGTAAAAATCATGGTTTCTTTTGAATTACTGTTTGTAGAAAGGGTTTTAAGTCATTTCCATAGACTCCAATGCAATGGACATCTGTCACCTCAAAACAATACGATCATGAAATCCTTAGACCACCTGTCATTCAAGCAGTACAATAAATTAATGATTCAGATGCATCATTTAGAAACGTATTACGTTGAATTCTTATCGTGTTACTGTCATATTGATTTTTAATTTACAACCTTGTAACTCAATACCTTAGGGTCCTTTGCAGGAACTAAATGAAAAATATACTCTTCTCGTATTGCCCATATTATATGCCAGAACGCTGAATAGTATAGAATAAATAGGGATCAAAAAGGGGGCAGTGGGTAGGGGGGAATTATTTGTACCACCCCATCATGTAAGTGAAATCTTCCTCTATGAAAAGTGTAAAACCTTTTAAATGATTTAGAGTTATCTAGCTTTGAACGACGAGCTATTTTTCAGACATCTATAATTTCATTTGACCAAATGGAATGAAATAGCAAAACCTTTTTTTTCGTCGTTTGTTAAGGAAAATCCTAAAACATATTTTCTTTAACTTCTTCTCTGATATATTTTGCTAATACCAAATATGAATGGTTTAAACATAATTCTATCTGGCATGTGTTAAATTCTCCTTACCAATATTGAAGTGTTCCACCCACTGACTTCTATTTCATTCGTTGAAGAAGTTAAACATGTTAAAATCTCCCAACTTGTCAACGTTGTTTAAGGGGGAAATTGGTATTATTCTCTATTTAATATAGTTACAAAATAGACCAAGTATTATGGGTTTTTTTACCATTCATTGAAACATGTATTGGACGAGTCTTTTATTATTTTTTTAAAAAAGCACATGTTAGTATTTATTTATATTTGTTACTACTATTGGTTAAAAGATTACTGTAAACACCGTCTTTAACAGGTAGATTGACCTAGAGAGACTTAAACTCAGATAATATCAATACTTTAAATTGTCGTTCATTCTTAAGTGTTTACTGATTTGTAACATCTGCAATTTAACACCCGATGCTTCTTTATAAATATTGCACAATACCTATTATGAAAATAATGCATCACTGAGTTTTTAATGGTGTGCACCGGTCTAAAATTAATTAAATTATAGTCTAGTGATGTTTTACTTTTGAAATTCTAAAATTCATATTAATAAGATATTTAAATTTGAATCTGATCCTTTAGACCAAAGGTTAAAAACATCTGCGCCATAAAATGTCACACTACATCTAATGCTGTGACTCTTTAATTATGTTAATAAACTATTCAGGTTTTATGTAAGGTCAGATTAGGATAAACATGTTTAAAAATCATATTAATAAGATATTTAAATTTGAATCTGCCACTTCGACATTTCAAACCAAGGGTTAAAAACACCTGCACCAGCCGCTGACGAAAGTGTGGGCGTTACCGAAAGAACCAATCTAAACGAAAACTATCTTGGTAAATTCCAAAAAAAAGATCATTTTTAAAAAAGTAACCAGAGAAACAAGAACACATATTCAGCTGTAAGTATATTATTTTTAATTAAAATTAATAACTATCCCCATCCCTCCAACTGCCATACACTCTATTCTATATAAATCCCAACAATATCCTCCAAATTGTTCTTTTAAATTGTATAGGTTTCAATACGTTCTCCAAAACTGCAATTTCTTGTCGCACATTAATTAAATGTCTTGATTGTCTTTCAATCAAAAGGTCTATTCTTCCCATCTCATCGACCTGTACTTCGTCAGAGAATCTTAAAAAAAAGATACACGTATGGTAAAATATTTTGTCTATATATTACTTTTTCTTGTTCTTTGTTTTCTTTCTGATATTCTAATCCGTTTTTTGACATCTGTTTACTTAACTTGTGATATATTTATATAACTATAGATAAACATAATTTTCAAGGTCTTTTTCCTCTTTTTCAATATTCTTTGACATAAAAAGAGTCTATATGTTTTTTTTTTTCTTAAAACTGGTTCAGAGTTGTTTTACGATGGATACTTTCTTTTATTTTGATATTGTATATACCGATTTAAGATCATTAATAGCGTTTTTCATATCATAAAATACACGAGTTTCGATATCCACTAATTTATACCCTAATTTCTTATGCAAATATAACGAGATTTAGTGCTTATTTAAAATTATATAATAATGAAACTGACAATGTCTATTCGTCCGGCATGCCAGACCAAAATAAAAACTATAATTTTCTAAATGTCCGCCTATAAAAAAGAGGTTGTCATCATATAATCGAGCATCATTGATACACCCAAGATAATTATTTTTATTTTGTATATGTTGATTTTAAGCAATTTATAGAGTTGACGCAGTTTAATATACAACTTAAACTAAAAAAAAAACTACATAAAACGATAGCATGTGGCTGTTACTGTAGGACTCAGCCATACTTTAAATTCTATTCAAAAATACACATAGAATATTGGAAAGGTATTTATACGTTTAAAACATTCAAGTAAAATAAAACAAAATTATATATGATGCAATATCATATGACTTGGATTATATGCATTCCTAATTTATAATGACCACGCAGAGTCATAAAAATATATAGATCTACACGTAATTCATAGAGAAAATGATTGAAACTAACGGGTTAAAGAATAAAGTGCAGTATTTCTTGTTTAGCACTGTCAATATTAATGTACTCTACGAAAATATAACATCAATATTTTGGACTCTTTTAAAGTACTTCTTTTAAATTTCTTTCTCAAAGTACTTAAGTTGTTAATAACAGGCATAGACCTAAAATGTTTAGTTGTCATTTCGTATAACTTTGATTTATTTATGATCTTAATTGAAACCCCAAAGAAACAGGAAATGCAAATTTCCTGTAATCAGATAGAGGATATGACTGCGTATGATTTCATTACAGTCGTTTAAAAAAATTACAAAGAACAAAGACTAACTTTTTGTTTGAGAACGTTTCATTCAACATTTTTCGTTTTTGTTCTTCCAATGTTTTGATTCAAATTCTGCTGTTAAGAAGTTACTCCTTGAAATATCGATATACAACATAACCAAATTGACTGTTTTATGTTTCATATGAAACACACGCCAATTTGTACTTAGTTTTGTACTTAGTTTTTGTACTTATTTGTACAACTAAGTACGGGGTAAAACTAAGTACAATTTTTACTTAGTTTAACCCCGCCACATTTTATATGTGCCTGTCCTAAGCCAGGAATCCTTGTCAAAGCCTTTGTTTGTCCTTGTCTACTATCTGTTATTTTTTTGTTTTATGTCCAGAAATGGGTCTTTCTTTGATATTCTAGGGATTTGTTTGAATCTTATGTATTGCATTTTTAGTCTTGGGCCAATGCATGAGGCGAGCAGTGACCTCTGGTCATGTTTAAGACTGCTAGCTGTTTTCCATTTGTGATTTTTTAAATTGCCGTTTCTTTAATGTTGGTTATAGATAGATAGATAGTTTTATTCAGGTCAAACATTCAACACACAATATTACAATTTTTCATTAATGCACACATACATAAATACAGTCATACAATATGAAAACATACTCTTATGACAATATTAAAACTGGCCATGAATGCATCTAGGCTAAATGTTAAAATATTAATTGTTAGCCATAAAAAAGTAAAAAGTAGGATGAAAAAATAACCTGGGATAGCCCATTAAAGCTAGAATAGCTTATTTCCAATGGGGTCCCTTCATGTACCCGGCTTGTTTAGGGCTAAAAATCAAAAACTAACAAATTGGCCGACGCAAGATATTGGCAGGCTTTAATAAAAATAAAATTAAATTAAATTTCGTTGTGTCGCGTACACTTATTCCACATCTCTTTATCGTCTATTAGTAGAAAGTTAAGAATCGTCATGATACCGTTAATGTGTATGGGAAAAACATGAAATAAAGTTGAACACAAATAATTACTTTAAAAAATATCAATCTTTTTAAACAAAATTATCTCGTTGTTATGTATATATTTTTGACATTCGCTTAAAAAAATACATAAAACATTAAAACAATTTTTTTATAAAAAAAACTTATTTCAAATAGAATCGATCGGATTTTTGTTTTTCAAAGTATGTTTTCTACCTTTTCATTAAATATGGAAACAACTATATATTGTTTTTTTCTTGTTGTTTATATCCACACAACTAATACAATTATTATAATTTAAACTTACTGAGCTGCAGACAGGGACTCTATCCTTTTGGAATCCAGCGGTTTGTGTTGTGGGGTATTTTTCTTGTGGTGTTTAGATCTGTAAAAAAAATAAAGAAGTTGTACTCTAAAAAAATTACAAAACGTTAGAAACGACTCAATAAATAAAAATCGTTTAAAAAAGGATAGCTGAAATAGTTTAGAAAGCTACTTAAAGAGAAATAAAGATTATGATAATAATAATATGAAATTATAACATTTATAAGATCAATTATAAGAATAATGACAATAAAAATTCATAAAACAAAAAATAGATAACTAAAAAAAAGTTTAGAAAGGTACTTAAAAGAACAAAAAAATAAATAAAAATCATGATAATAATAATATGAAATAATAACATTTACAATATCAATTATAAGATTAATGACAATAAAAATTCATAAAACAAAAACAAAAGATTATTTACTCACAGACAATCGACCAAATCATTCACGATTTGGCATTCGATCAAATCGTCATTACTCCTTTTCAAATTATTTACAGTGTCTGGCACAATTGGATATTTGTTTTTGAGCCATGTTTAAGTGAAGGAAGTCTAAGAAGAATATGAGATTCTTGGCGCTTTTTATGAATTAAAATGTTTGTTATTTAAATCGATGAACATTTATGGTAAATGCATTACCATTTCCGATTGGTCCACTTTTTTATGGTAATTCTTTAAAAAAAAAACGTTTTCATTAGGATAGCACCACCCATTATTTAAATTTTAAGCTCACTTTGTAAAATTTTTTAGCATGACGCTATTATCTATGAATATTCATCTTTTTAATACTTTAATCCTTGTATAAAAAACTAATATCTGTCGAAATGTCTCTCATACCACAAAATGGAGATAACCGAAAAGGTTAATAAACACATTAGGGATCGCCATTTTGAAAAGAAGAATGCATCTCCGGATGCCGGACAGTTTAAAATCAATAAGATTTGATTATTCAATTACATAAGGACATTGTTCTTTCGTTTTTAATATTGTTAAAGGATGGGGACTGTGATAACACTAGGAATCAAGGAAAGTCGACAGTCTACCGGAAATTCCCCCAGTTTGTCATTGGGGAGACGGCCTGTCCGAGATTGGAGTGTTATACACTTCAAGTGATCTCGGATAGCTATACTGGTGCCGTGAAAACAGCCTACCCGGTCAGCAGTGTCCATGATAGTCATATGTGAATGAAGAACGGGAAGTACCCAAAGTGGTGTCCCAGACGGTAATTCATTTACCGTCTAAAAAAGGCCCTTTTCAGGGCCACACATATCTTTCAAAAAGAATCTTACTAATATGTATTATTTGTTTCCCCATGTGTTAAAATTCTATTGTTAAATGACACACCAACCTAGAAATATTACTTTTTTTATTTCAGATTATCGAAATAGTAAAAAGCTACAGTAATTTTCAACTAGTAAAACAGATAAAAAAGGTAGCATCAATACCACTCGTTATTTTTAAGTAAGATTTTATGTGGACTTTTTTCTTAATAAAACAAAAATAGGAAATAAAGCTATGAAATCCTCTTTTTTTATTTCTATAAACGTCATGGTTATTGTTTATGTTTAGCTAGTCCGACAAAATACCTGCCATTGTTCAACGAAATCTAAGGTCTATGAATTGTACAAAATAATTCATCTACTTGACGTAACTGGGATATTCATTTTTTAATGTTCATATTAACATTTGATATTTGAAAGAGTTTGTTTCATATTATACCATATCAATCCGACATTAAATTATGTTGCTCTAGTGACTTTGTAAGGGTAGGATTATCGTTTTGTACTTGGTTAAAGGTGTTTGAATGTGGGTCGTTAATTGTGAGACGTTCTAGTATTGAATGATTGGCTTTTGTTTGATTTGTCATTTTCTTTCATATATCTATAAAAACTAATGAGAGTACATAACTAGATATATTACAAAATTTATTATTATCAGGTGTTATTATATACATTTAAAAAATACCTAACATTAAAGAGCAAATTTTGTATTGGATAAACTTCAAGAAATCTTTTATTAATAAACAGAAAGGTAACACAACTTAACTTAACCCAATTCATATCCTTCCTTTATTACAACAAGAGCATCCCCCTTTCACTTGAGAAGCAGCAGCAGCAGCAGTAGCCCTAATACTCCCTAATTTTACCCATTTTACCCCCAACACATCCATTTTAGTCCCATTTTACCCATTTTACCCTCAAAACACCCATTTGAAGCCTTACAAGAGCTAATACAAGCGTTTTAGATACAGCGTTTGACTTTAAATAAAACGGAAATCGGTACACCAAATGCAAACACAATCAAAATCTGTCGACGAAAAATATCAAACTATGAAAAGGAAATCACAAAATCGTGTCACAAAGAAGATCTGTTGACGAAAAAAAAACACTCAAACGTAAAAGTTTAACAAACAGATTTTAAAAAAAGCAATATTAAATAAAATAAAACAATCAAAATGTAAAAGCAAGATTCAACCAGTTCTTACCAGTTCTACAAAGAACACTATAAAAAGGAACCAACACATGGAGCATGATCATTCTGTTTTAGACTCCGAAGTGTGCAGACGTGTTTTAAAGAAGAGAAAAAATGTAAGAGAGGCGTTTGTCATAAAACATTAAACTTAACTTTGAAAGGCAAACAGTTAAAAGAGGAGGAAGCAATAGACAACATATACTTACCTATTTTATTTCAGATGGCTCAACAATTTACATGCAATCAATGTGAAGCCAATTTTGAGAAGATGAGTCAACTACATCGTCATAGACGATGGACCAACCACCGAGAGATTTACTCTTGTACTAGAAGCTCTTCGAACTTTACGAGGCGGGAGAATTTACAAGCTTACGTGACTCGTCACCAATTAGGGTACAAATGTACCCAATGCAGCCAGGCCTTTGTCACCCAACGCCATTTATAATTACACCAGCAAAGACATGGACAAAGAGGAGCAGGTCAACCGTTCCACATTGATGATCCGAAGTCCTATTACATCATCAAACGGACGGAGAAGAAAAGAAACCATTATACCATCACTTTTAAAGAATTTGAAGTAACAGAACTGCCTTCCATCACGAGAACACTACATCGGTTATTCGACTCCATCCTGCAAACTATCGGCGAAGACACAAAAGAACAGGACCTCGTTAAACTGACAATTGAAACCAACTCCCTTGACTTCCCGATTGCCCTACCCATTTTACAACTCAAGGACCTGACTACGGAACTACTATTAAAGGAAATACAGAGTATTACAATCTCATGAAGAGTTTGTACTGGACGGATCTTTAGAATTAGATGTCCTCCACGTATCTATTCCCGAAGGAAGTGGGCGGAAACGGTGCAATTACGTCGATCTCGATAAAGACAAACAAAGTATCATCAGGATACAGAACCGAGACGAACTGTGATGTGCTAGAGCCATCGTTACTGCTAAAGCCAGGATCGATAAGCACTCAATGTGGGACACTATCCGCCAAGGAAGACGAATTCAACAGGAATTAGCAGAAAAAAACATCATGAAAAAGCCAAAGTATCAAAAGGCCCGTGTGGTGTCTAAGAACTTTAACGATTCCAAGCTGTACTACCGGAATATCAAATCACCATTTTTTCTTAGGACTACTTCAACGGGATTATCTATTATAGGCCTGCAACCTTAAGATAATTTTTTTGACTTAATGGACCGGAAGACCATACAGCTATATGAATTATCATTGGAAAGAGAATCATGAGACGCATTCAGAAATTTTGTTCGTAAAAATGAGAAATGGTCACGTTTTTATCAATTGGAGGTCAAAGGTCAACCCATAAAAATTGTAAAAAATCTGTCAAATCATAAAAAAGCCAAATTTTTTAGGTTTTCTTTACTCAACGGCAATAAAAATCAGTATTGTGTTAGATAAGAATATAGAAAAGAAGATTTTTGTCACAATCCCCCTACATGTTGACGGCGTGAGGCGTAATAATAGCGCCAAAATTCAGCTATGCATTTTCGAAATTTTTTACACCCTTAATTTTTAAAAATAAAATTTGTAAATTTATATGGACATTTTAAACATTTTTCATCATAATGTGTTAGTTGATACATCAAATTTATTTTTTAGCTCATAATTTACCTGAGAAAGTTACACTGTACTTGAAAAAAATACTTCCGGTCTCTCATAATATTTGCTACTTTTGCCTATAAGTGACCCCTTTAATCTTAATGTCTAGTTTTAAAAGTAAAATTTAATTTAGAATAAATTATGTATGAGACATTACTTTTAAAGACTTCAAAAAGCCATTTTGCAAATAATAAACTTATTCCGAGGCGTAAGCGAGGTATGGTTTACCTTAACTTGCTTTTGAACCGAATTTTTAATTGAGTCTACTAGTATTTTTTTCAAAAACATAGACATTCTGTAAAGAATAGGGGTACTTAATGATTCATATGATATGTTTTTGTCAAGTCGATGATTATTGACAATTTTAGTTACAGTACTTAAAGTAACTATAGTTGGCATGTGAAAGAAAAAAGGAAGCAAATGTACAGCTCTTGTTTTCAAAAGCAAGATGTATAAGCCACCTTTTTTTTAAAATCTGCTTATTTATTCTGGTGTTACTATCTATTGGGTCAGTCACAACGCACATATGCCCACTATTGTCTGCTGTCAGGTTGAACGTAATCAACCCAACAACCCCCGGGAGAGTAACCCCGGCTAGGCTTTCCCTTTCCGCAACCTGGAGACGCGCTGGTTAGGTCTATGGGCTGACCATCTAAACAAAAATGTCTAGAATTTGTTTGTTTGTTTGTTTTTTTTGTTTTTGTTTTTGTTTTTGTTTGTTTTTTGTTTTTTGTTTTTTTTTATACATACATATAAGCCCATCACTTTATATGAAACCAATTAGATAAGTGACAATCATACTTTAAAGCTACAACGAAAACCTTAAAACAAGTATGACAATCAAGGTGACATGGAAAAAAGACAGATAAAAGACACAAAGTACATTGAGACCATTCCAGAGGTCCTCGGAAAACAGAATGTAAGTTAAAATATGATCAGTCAATATGAGAAAACATGTCCATATTTATATATTCTTGATTGATCTATTGGAAAAAGAAGAAAAGAGGATACATACTGAATTGTTTGTGTTTAGTTTTCACGGTTTTCAAAACCCCAACTTCCATATAGAAACCCGAGTGTTGGGGTTTCTTCAATCAGCACTGTCTTGACAAGGACAAAGGTCAGTGCAGGACAAAGGACAAGGTGCACTAAGACCCCCTCTATAATTCAAAATTACAAAATTGATATGGAAAAGATTTCTTATGCTATTTAGAAGTTCAAGTAAATGAACAAACTTGTTCTAATAGTTTTGTAAGCGTAGCATCTGACATTGGTGAAAAATATGATGTCATAAAAAAACAAATATGAAAGATTTCTGTCAAATTGGCTGAAAATGGACGAATTTTGCGTCATTTTTTTTTCAATTTTTGGATGCCTCCGCCTTCTTGGCCCAGATATTTTGTAAATTAACTTTAAAACTGACTTCAATTTAAATCTTAATCAGTTAAGAAATCTATGGGTCACATAGGCGGAGGCCTTTGAAAATAAAAATGTAAGCTCTAAAAATCAGCCTTTTTCTCGATTTGTTGATTTTTTTCTGTTTTATGTCTCTATAAAATTGAAAACCGAAAAGATTATTGGAAATTGAAAGCATACTCATAAATTTGAACCATTTTACCCCATATATAAAGTGCATTTTAATAATTTTCGCAAGATTTATTTTTTCATAAAATAAGGGGCCAAATATGGCTCTTACCGTAACATACACAACTTTTTGAACAAACATTTTCCCCTTACAAGTGTCTCACTGTTAACATCATAAATGGATAAAAGATTCTGCTTACCAATACTCATTATACCCCACGCAACTAAGTTGCGAAGGATATAATGTTTTAGACTGATCCATCCGTCCAACGGTCCAAGAGTCAGTCCGTGATCAAAATTTTTGTAACAGATTTCTCAGCAATTATTTATCGTACGCTTTTGATATCACGTGAGGTAGGGATCCCATTTGGTGGGATATGTTTAAAGATTTGTCGGTCATCTACTTTCTATTTTGCATGCCCAATTACACCATTTCACCAAATTATCAAGATTTAAAATTTTCACGAGCCGACTTAGAAAGACAACTCCAACACTCAAAATAGATAATCTCTCTCCAAAAAGGTGGACAAAATTTGATTTAAACTAAATGTTCCATTCAATCTCCCATGTTTTGTTGCCACTATATTGAACTATCAGAATCATTAACCTGAAAAATGTTTGATGGTGTATCATAATAAAGGCTTGAAGGGCATATATTGGGACCTTATAAAAATAGCCTTTTTGTGCTATGGAGCAGGCAATATGTTTGCATTTGAAAAAAAATAAGAATTTGCCCAAAAGACATAATGCCCCATCTCAGGACGGAGGACCAGACCCGAACACTATAATACTCCCAAACTTCGAGAAACACAACTTTTATGCAGGACACCCTAAGGATCAATCATGCCAAGTTTCATTGAATTCTGTTCAGTAGTTGCAGAGGAGAAGATTTTTGAAAAATTGTTAACAGAAGACGACGACGACAGACGCCAAGTAATGGTAATAGCTCACATTGACCTTCGGTCTAGGTGAGCTAAAAAGTAAATAATTTTGATTGAAATTGGGCTAGCCATCAAAAAGAAATAATCTTTTAGTTAAACTTATTTGTATTGAAACTTCAATTTCAAATTTACTTTTCATGATGTATCAGATTATCTGGTTAGGTAATAAGAATAATTTCCATGGAAAAAAATCAGGCATTAGACAAAAATCCTAGGCATTAAGCTTAATGCCAAATTCTATTTAGGCATTAACACTTATGACTAGGTACTATCTTATTGCCTAGGATTTAAGCTTAATGCCTAATTATACCTATTGCATCTAACATATATACTGTCTTCTTTCTGATACCAAAGAAAGATGATGTAGTATCACATCACGTTATCGCATGAGCAGCAGGCAGCACTTTGCACAAAACTGTTCCAATCTTGTTACATATTTCATGGGCAGGGATGTAACGACGACAGTCTTTGGTTTTGCCGATAGTCTTTGCGTTTTGCTAGTGCAATAGCAAAACTTTTCATACCAATATTTCAGTTTTTTTTTTGTTCAGACGAATCTTGTTGACAAATCACACACTTAATAAAAAATCATCTCTCTTTCATTTGGGCTTTGAAGGGGGCAAACTCAACTGGACTATCAAAGCTCGTCATTATGTATCAAATGCAGTTCTAAACTAACAACAATCCCATAAATTGTTTTACCATAATAATTAATCTCGGGCAAACATTAAACAAATGCTGAGAGTAGAAAATTATAGAAATCAAAGACTAAGAACCTAGAAATGGAAAGTAATTCATGTCTATGCAAAAAAATGAAACCGGACAAATAAGGAAACAAGGAACAATTCTAAACATGACCACAAAAGAAAAACAACAAAGAAAACAATACAACCAATAAAACTATAAACACTCTACATTCTATACTACGAACATATCCCCCCCAAAAAATACGGAAAAAAAACGTTTTCCAAGGGTTCGATTTGTATTTTATAAAACGGTCACAATTGATGTCAAAAAGAAAAGCTTTTTGTGACTAAAAAGCAACAATTAAAGCCCTATTTCACTTCAAATGCAATAAAAATACACAAAACGACAATATTAGTATCACAAAAGTAGACCGTATGCCGTATTGTGAGCATTAATAACAAGTCAGTTCGTACTAATTATTGACCGACACATTAAAGTACAATCGTGTATCGGAAAAGTACTTTCTGCTTTATTGATCTCATTTCAGTGATAAATTTTTCTTTCACGATTTTGAGGTTTAGGTGCAACGTAAAATTACGAAATTTTGCACATAGGTGTCTTTTAATTCATATTTAAAGTTTTTATGATGCTGCGCTATCTAAATCTTAAGCAATTTGAACTATTAGTGAAAAACATGTAAAAATTGTGTAAATAATAGTTCATTTCTAAATGCTTCTTATTTTGCGATGTGGTATGTTTGCTAAATTTTTGTAATGTATATTGATAGCTTATATCTTACTTATTATAAATATTTTGTAAAATAATTATATAGTTATAGTGATAAAGAAATGCATCGTTCTTACCATAGGCACTGAGTATAAGGATAATAGGGTACCCTATTTAATGTTAATTTTACAAAATTGTGACCACATGATTTTCTTACGAACAAAATAATATGAAACTAGAGATGTCAATCTTTGATTCCCAACAATTTTTAGCCGTATGGTATTCCGGTACATTAAACTCGAAAACTAGACGTCCTACAGAAAATAGTCGCTGGCCTATTAGGGACCAGATGCAGAAACGAAGATCTATCTTTACCACCACGACGATTATTACGATGTCAACACTACTGTAACAGGATTCTTGACCCGAGTCTATTACTGTAACAAATGTAATAAGGGATATAATACCAAGGAAACACATGCATGCAACAACCCATGCATCCTTTGTAAGAAGATACACGAGCCCTGTGAAGACAATTGGATCAACTGTAGCCAATGTGATAGAAACTTTAGGGGAAAAGAGTGCTTCCAACTCCATTTGGAGCAAACAAAGAAGGGCAACTCAACATGTCAATGGTACTACAAATGTAAAGATTGTGGCCACACCGTCAACATGGAGAAAAGGGAAACAGACCATGAGTGTGGCGAGATATACTGTCACACCTGTAAGCAGTACTGCGATCCAAACCACCAGTGTTACATGATGTCTATAGTAATCAAAGAACCTCCCAAAGAGCAAACTTTCATCTTCTTCGATTTCGAGTGTACCCAAGACGACCTCGTAGAGTGCGATACGGGATACAAATCGGATTCCAATGGAACTTGTTTACATTGCAAAGCAAGTTCCTGTGGAGCCATGGAACACCGACCTAACTTATGCGTATATATTTATATATATAACTTATGCGTGGTCCATAAAGTGTGCACCGTATGCATGGAAGAGGAAGTGAATGCAGAGTAGTTGTGAGAATTGTGGACAAAACCAACTGATCTTTAGAGGACAGAATGCCAACAACGACTTTTGCAACTGGCTATTTTCCGGAGACAACAAGAACTCTACCGTTATCTGTCACAACTTTAAAGGATACGATTCCATCCCCGTTCAGCAATACATGTTTCATCATGGAATTCAACCAATGTTAATCCCCAACGGCGCCAAGAACATGTCTGTAACAATTCCAAACTGCAAAATACGGATGATTGATTCCCTCAACTTTCTACCCACTGCCTTAGCCAAACTCCTGAAAATGTTTGGATTTGAGGAGCTCCATAAAGGATACTTCCCACACCTTTTTAATAGAAAGGAAATCCAGAACACCCGATTAGAGACTCTTCCATACATCAATTACTACAACCCCGGTGCTATGAAAGCAGAAGATCGGAAAACATTCATGAAATGGTACGAAGATCACAGAAACGAACCATTTGACGTCCAAGAAGAACTCTTGAAGTACTGCATCACTAACGTAGATATCCTGAGAAAAGCCTGTTAAACCTTTAGACAACTATTCATGGGCACATTAGAAGGCACTCCAATTGACCCGTTTCCGGACAGTATCACCATAGCATCGGCTTGCAACCTCGTCTTTAGATCTAAGTTTCTACAACCGGACACCATTGGATTGATTCCAGCGCAAGGATATCGACCAGAACATAAACATTCCATCAAGGCCATGCAATGGTTAAAGTACAGGTCCACAACCAGACACATACAAATCCAACACGCCGAGAACAAAGGAGAGATGCAGATCGGTCCCTACAGAGTAGACGGATACGACAACGGAACTGTTGACCATGGGCCAATTGCAGAACCGCGAGCAGTGCCAAATGGCCTCGTTGAAGGCTGCTGGCGGTTGTCCATTGTGGTTTTTTCTAAATTGCCGTTTAATTGTGGGTTGTGTCGCGTACACTTATTCCACATCTCATTTTTTTCAATGTGTATGAAGTTAACGGCTGTTACTGGCATGGGTGCTCTAGATGTTATACTGATGATACAGTCAATAATGTCAACATATGTCCATGTACGATCTATGCAAAAGGACCAAAGGGAAGAAGACCTATCTGCAGCAAGAAGGGCAAGAAGGGTACACATACGTAGAGAAATGGGAGTGCGATTTTGATAAAGAGATAGAACAAGACACAACGCTGCGTGCCTATATAAATTCCCTAGATATGGTTCCTGCCTTTGAACCACGAGAAGCCTTTTATGGTGGACGAACAGAAGCCTTCACCTTGTACAAAGAGGCGGAAGAAAACAGCATCAAGTACTATGACGTCACCTCGCTCTATCCGTTTGTCAACAAAACCGGAAAAGTACCCAAACGACATTCCATCATCATCACGGAAACTTTTGGTGACATCCACGAGTACGAAGGATTAATCAAATGTAAAGTACTTCCACCCAGAAACTTATACATCCCCGTCTTACCAACCAAGATCAACAACAAAGTGATGTTCCCACTGTGTCTTACCTGTACCGAAACCTACCAACAGGAGACTTGTAACCATACAGAAGAGGAAAGAGCCATCACGGGCACCTGGGTCACCGATGAACTGAAAAGGCATTGGAAAATGGATATACCATCATCAACATGTATGAAGTAAGGCATTTCGAGGAAATAGAACAGTACGACCCTTTAACCAAATCTGGAGGACTCTTTACCGATTACATCAATACCTTCCTGAAAATGAAGCAAACGGATGTCCAGAGTGGTGCCAATCTGAAGAGGCTAAACAGAAATACATTAAAGATTACGACGAAAAGGAAGGGATACAGCTGGATTATAACAAGATACAGAAGAATCCCGGAATGCGATCTTTAGCTAAACTGATGTTGAACAGCTTGAGTAAGTTTGGACAAAAAAGCAACCTGCAGCAGATCACCTACATTACAGAAGCTAAGGAATACTTTGACAAGTTGACCAGCGATAAGATTGAAGTCACCGGAATCTAGTTCGTCAACGATGTAATGGTTGAGCTAAGATGGAAATATAAAGAAGATTTCATTGAAACTCAAAAGAAAACGAATGTCATAATAGCCGCCTATACTACCGCCCAGGCCAGACTAAAACTGTTTACCTACCTGGAGAATTTGGGACTAAGAGCCTTGTACTGTGACACGGATTCGATTGTATACTTCAAGACCTGAAGAATGGAAACCAGAACTGGAAGACTATCTTGATGACTTAACTGATGAATTACCCGGGAACACCATCACAGAGTTTGTAACAGGAGGACCGAAGAACTACGCTTTTAAGTTGGCCATCCCTGAGAGAGGAGGAAACAGAACCATATGTAAAATCAGAGGAATAACGTAAAACTATAAGAACGCATTAGACATCAACTACGACACCATTAAGGAAATGGTATCCACCAACAAAGAAAATGTCAAGACCGTGAAAGATAACTTTAAAATAAAAAGGAGTAAACATAAACTTTAAACTGTCAGCCAGAAAAAGGACTATAGAATTGTGTTTGACAAAAGAGTGATCATGAACGATTTAACAACCAGACCTTATGGATTTGTAAATAGAATTGTATTGTAAATAAATGTTGTAACATGATTGTAAATAAAAGTTGTACGTTAACTCGAGTTTTAATTGACAATCGAATGGTTTTTCAAATGTATCTGTTTTATCGTGTGACTGCGTACATTTAATTTCACATCTCGGTTTCTTTTAATAAACAAAAAATCCTTACAACAAATAACGACAAAGAATTATACAGCACACAATCAAATAAAGTTGAACTAGTTTAAAAACTATTCCATGCAGATAAAACCCTCAGATATAAGCTATCATCCTTCTTTAACATTTATAGATTTTGTTCGAGGCACAAATGGGACTGACACACGTTTCGTTTATTCAAAGACTCATCAGCAGCCCTTTAGCAAAAAATCGAAGTTGACAAATAAATTGATATGAAGCGCACAGAACAATAAACCCAAAAATACCGAACAAGAACCCAAATTACCAAGATTAACCAGTAAGAAGAACCTTTGGGTATTCATCCATTTTAAAAATTTAAAAATTAAGCTTTGAAGTGTTTGTCCGATTGAATAAAAGAATCATAATAGAATAATCTAACAATTAAATGATACAAGTCTCGTATATTCAAATGAAATGAAAATTAAAGTTGTCACAGTAACGATATTGTATACATATACATTAAAATAGCAATGAATAGTTTCATCAGAGATAAAAATACAAGTTTTATGTATACATGTACAAAATTGCGGAAATATAACATAAAAAACAAGTACACATAAACTAGGCAAATTATAAAACGCGGTTGTGCAACATCTTATGGTGCAGGTGTTTTTAACCCTTGGTCTGAAATGTCGAACGGGCAGATTCAAATTTAAATATCTTATAAATATTTTATAAATATTTTAAACATGTTTATCCTAATCTGACCTTACATAAAACCCGAATAGTTTAATAGCATAATTAAGGAGTCACAGCATTAAATGTTGTGCAACATCTTATGGCGCAGATGTTTTTAACCTTTGGTCTAAAGGATCATTTTCAAATTTAAATATCTTATTAATGTGAATTTTAGAATTTCAAAAGTAAAAACATCATTAGACTATAATATAATTCATCTAAGACCGGTGCTCAACATTAAAATAATCAGTGATGCATAATTTGCATAATAGGTACTGTGCGATATTTATAGAAAAGCATCCGGTGTTAAGTTGCAGATGTTACAAATCAGTAAACACTTAACAATGAACGACAAGTTAAAGTATCGATATTATCTGAGTTTAAGTCTCTCTAGGTCAAACTACCCGTTAAAGACAGTCTTTACAGTAATCTTTTAACCAATAGTCTTTTAATACAAATGACAACAAAGTTCCAGACAATAAATTTTGCTACGCCTGACGCGCGTTTCGTCTATTTAAGACTCATCAGAGGCGCTCTACCAAAAATATTGAAAATGCCAAACACTGTATGAATATGAAGAGCATAGAACAGAATAACCAAAAATACCAAACTGGGGAACCAAATTATTACTAAGATATTCAACCTATGTCTGGGGTAGGAAGAACCTTAGGGTTTAGACAATTTTGAAATTTAGACGGATAATTTTACAAATATAAATAAATACTAACATGTGCTTTAAAAAAATAATAAAAGACTCGTCCAATAAATGTTTCAATGAATGGTAAAAAAACCCAAAATACTTGTTGTCTATCTTGTAACTATATTAAATAGAAAATAATACCAATTTCCCCCTTAAACAACGTTGACAAGTTGGGAGATTTTAACATGTTTAACTTCTTCAACGAATAAAATAGAAGTCAGTGGGTGGAACACTTCAATATTGGTAAGGAGAATTTAACACATGCCAGATAGAATTATGTTTAAACCATTCATATTTGGTATTTGCAAAATAGGATTTTCCTTAACAAACGACGAAAAAAAAAGGTTTTGCTATTTTATTCCATTTGGTCAAATGAAATTATAGATATCTGAAAAATAGCTCGTTGTTCAAAGCTAGATAACTCTAAATCATTTAAAAGGTTTTAAATTTAAACTCTTGTTTCGACTGGAGTTCGCGTTGTTGATTGATATTCAGTTATTTTGTGTTTCCATGTTTTACATGTTGTCTGTTTTTGTCACGTTCTTGTTGGTGTTTACTGGTTTTTCACTGCCCTTTCGGACTTTTGACATTCGGATACCCCATTTGTACCTCTGCTTCTTTTACACTTTTCATAAGATAGATCTTTCATCTGAAGGCTGGGGTGGTACAAATAATTCCCCCTACCCACATCCCCTTTTTGATCCCCATTTAATATACACTATTCAGCGTTCTGGCAGAAAATATGGGCAATACGAGAAGAGAATATTTTTCATTTAGTTCCTGCAAAGGACCCTATGGTATGGAGTTACAAGGTTGTAAATTTAAAATCAATATGACATTTTACTGCTTGATAACAGGTGGTCTAAGGAATTCATGATCGTATTGTTTTGAGGTGACAGATGTCCATTGCATTGGAGTGGTAAAAAATACAACAACTCAAAACCACAAGCTAGGATATCCACATCCAACAATAACCTTCAATCTAATATAACCAGCCACTTTTCCTATACCGTAAATTCTTTTATACCATCAGTCCAATCATCAAATACCAAACAACAAAAGAATCTTCATAACATAGGCAATACGTTTAATAGCTCCTTTCGTGGATATCATAAAGTCTTACCCTGTAGTGCTTCGAAATGACAAACGTGAAACAGGTTAATCAGAAACACCACTGTTACATCTAGTATAAATGGACGAACTTTCTCTACTAAATTGACCCAAGATGTTAACTGACGCACAACAAATTTGATTTATTTAATAGCTAATACCTAACTGTAATATTCAGTATGTCGGGGAGACTGGTAGGTATTTGTCGAAAAGAACTTCTGAACATCTATATCGCTTTTGCCGCTTTAAAAAGTATAAATGCTATCTTTATCAACTCTTACATAAACACAACCACAACATTAAGTATATTAAAGTTCAGCCACTTGAAATTATTAATAGAGATTTAAATTTAAGTTTAAGTAAAAGACAGTTTCGTAGAGAAAGACGACTTGCTGAACTTGATTGGATCAAAAAATTACAAACCGCATACCCTCTGGGTCTTAACGATAGCATCATGGGACAGGGTAGCATATCTAGATCATCAAACATAAATGTCATGAATTTAGTGATTCCTCGTAAACGGAACAAACGGTCGCATGGTAAACGAATAAATCGTAATGTCAGAAAACAACACCGCTCTGACTCAAGTATTACTGATCTTATTAAAATCTTTAAAAATAATGGACGTCATCATCTGTTTTGTAAATTATGTTCAATACCTATTTCTAAATTAAACAGTATCCGTTTGGAATGTAGTACTATATCTCATGCAAGTCCATTATATGAAGGTGCACTCATCATCTCTTCTTTTTGTTATTCTAAACTGTTTCCCAAAATTGAAAACCATGAAGACCACATTCGACATTTTATAAAATTAACCTACATTAATAGAGGACTTGACTTCATAAATATATCTAGTATATTTATGGATCCTAATATTCAAGATCTCATTCCACCTTATTTTTCTAATACCGAACCACCTATTGTATCTTATAAATATAAGAAACCTACACGTACATGTAACATTATTTTTAACTATACAACAACTACAACTGATGAAGAACTAGACACGAATATTCCTTTATCATGCGACTGTGCTAAATCTGATTTCAGATATGCTCCTTGTGATCATGTTGTTACCGGAGACCTTTCAATCGTCAATGACCCAGAGGTTATCAATTTCTTGAAAAAAGGACCAAAGTTTAGACCACCTTCTAAAATTAATTGGAATTCCTGCCTAAATTGTATCAAAACTTCCCTTCTCTCTTATTGCAAATCTTGGATCAGGAGAGAAGGGGCCGACTCAAAATCTCTAGACATTTATGGCAATTGTTCAACTCAGCATTAGCCAATTTCAAAATTCATTTGTAGATTTTAGGCCTAATACTTACCTTAATCGAATAAAGTCAAAAATCCGTTTACTTGGTTTGCGATACGTGTTTGTTCCCGCCGATAAAGCAGCTAACAATGTCGTTGTGGTATGAAGAAAGGTTTACCTTGAGGTTTTAATGCACGAAATAAAAAATTCGAACACTTTCGTTCCCGTGCATTCGACAGAATCAGGTATCATTGACGATCACATCGTAGCGACCACAGCACTTCGAGTTGCCCCGTCATACTTTAAGTTACCTACTATGTACTGGATATCTAAATTGCACAAAAATCCATATAAATCTCGTTTTATCTCTGCTTCAAGTAAGTGTTCTTTAACCCATATTTCCAAAGTTATATCACTTACTTTAACTACTATGAAGGAATTTATTATTCAATACTGTGAAAGGGTATTCGAAAACAGTGGAATTAATTATTTTTGGAGTGTAAAAAATTCTCTTGATGTTTTGGACAAGCTTCGTGCTTTTGAAAATACTTTTCATACTGTTGATAGTTACGATTTTTCTACTTTATATACTAACCTTCCACATAATCTGATTAAAAAGGAATTTGAGTATTTGGTTAAATGGTGTTTTGACAAATCTAAAAGTGATTATATCTGTTCTAGAGTTTCAAAATCATTTAGTAAATCATTTTTTTAGTAACGAGACTCAAAAGGGTTACATTAACTGGACTGATGCAGAAACTATTACTGCTCTAAATTATTTGTTAGATAATATTTACATACGTTTTGGTAAACAAATTTATCGCCAAATTATTGGTATTCCAATGGGTACTAATTGTGCGCCACTTATAGCCGACCTTTTCCTATACTGTTATGAATCACAATTTATGGCTAAATTACAAAAAGACCCGAACAAACAGAACCTAATCGAAACTTTCAATTATACTTTTAGATATTTAGATGACATTCTTGCACTCAACAATCCTTCATTTTCTAATTTTATTACAGATATCTATCCTTCTGAATTGACCTTGAACAAATCTAACGTCACCGGTGATAGATGTGCTTTTTTAGATTTAGATTTAAGTATTATTGACGGAAAATTACATACCAAAGTATATGATAAACGTGAAGACTTTAACTTCCCTATTATAAATTTCCACTAGCGCCGTCATACGGGGTTTACATTTCACGGTTAGTAAGATATGCTCGGATCTGCAGTTGTGTTTCTGATTTTAATAATAAAAACCGTTTTATTACTGAAAAATTATTGAAACAAGGTTATCGATACCACAAATTAGTAAAATCTTTTTCTAAATTCTTCCACAAGTATCGATCTCTTATTGAAAAATTTAATTGTACACGTCACTTTCTTATAGTGAAAGGAATATCACATCCTGAATTTTATGGTAATGTTTTTTATAAAGCTCACAAATTTAAAAGCAATTCAATAGAAATGAAAAATTGGCTTCAAAATTTATTAAGGAAAGGATATGAAATGAATATCTTGGTTAAATCTTTGAATTTAGTGTTTTTTGGCAGAAATATTGAAAACTTGATACTCGCTTTAAAACTTCCATAAACGTTTTTACTATTGTCATTTTTAAGTATTATAGCGATCAAGCGTGTTGGTTTAGTGTGATGACACTTCACTAAATCATTATTGTTTGAAGTGTTGTGTCGGATTTAAAATCGATACGTTTGATTTTTTTACATCAGTCGATTGATGATTCTCAGCTAGCTGTCAGTAACAGCGAGTGTTCTATAGAGAGTTCCTTTACCGTCCTTTTGTTTGTTCTTGTTTTTGTCTTAGGTTCTCTCTAGTAGTGGCATTGGACTTTGATCGACTTGATTCTTATTGTGTGTTTAGTTTTTGTGCTTTGTCTAGGAATAGGGGGAAGGTTGGGCCCAAAAAACTAGTTTAATTTTTTAAAATGAAAATATTGGGCTTCATACAAAAAATACATGTACCTTTCCCGCCAAAACTTTACCATTCCAACGTATTCAAGACCTATTAGGCTTAATGCATGTACCTTTCCCGCCAAAACTTTTTTGAAATAAGAAACATTGGGTTTTATATTTAATACATGTACCCTTCCCGCCAAAAAACTTTAAAAAAAAGAAATATCGGACCTCATTCATATTACACGTACCTTTCCCACAAAAACATAAGACGTATTGTTTGTTTGTTCTAAGACAAAAACAAGAACAAACAAAAGGACGGTAAAGGAACTCTCTATAGAACACTCGCTGTTACTGATTCGTTATTCCAGAGCTTGCGGAACTTGCATACCTTCCTTAGCACAGCGTCACGTCTGGCACAAAAAATTGCTTACACAATTTTATGCTGGTCCTCGGGTGTTGTCTTCACCCAGGAAATTTAATGGAAGACACCATGCCATGCGCTCATAGACAAATATGGAGCTTCTATCTCTAAGATGAGTGCTGATGATGTTTTGTCTTATGGTTTTGTTCCGTCTTCTTTTATCAGATTTGACACGCTGACTTGACCATTGGCAGCGCGACGGGTGTGCTATAGCAAGCAGTAACTGCATACTCTTTCGAGTAATTTTAATATCTGTTCAGTTGTATTTGTTTTTCTATGTTTTGTGTATCTTTGTGCTGTACTCGTTCATGCTTACTGGTTTTGTCGTTGCCCTTTCGGACTTTGACTTTGCTTCTTGAAAGGACTCATTTTTGTATATGGAGGTGCTAATAAACTTTTAACAATTGCTATTTTTTATATTGAAAGATTTCAAAATTCATTCTACTGCAAAATCAAGGTCTAGCTCAAAAGATGTGAATAGAACTGTGCTAAGCTACTACTACAGCATATGCATAAAAAGCTTCAACATCCTAAGGCTGGGAAGGTTGGGCCCCCAAAAACTAGTTTAACCCCGCCACATTTCAAATGTGCATGTCCTAAGCCAGGAATCTTTGACAAAGCTTTTGTTTGTCCTTGTCGTTTTGATGTTTTGTGTTCCTTGTTTACGAAAGGGGTCTATCTTTGACTATTTCAGGACAGGATTTGAATAATGTGCATTTTATTTAGACCTTAGGCCGATTGCAGAGCTGCCAGCAGCGCCTACTGGCCTTGTTGAAGGCTGCTAGCAGTTTTACATTGTGGTTTATCTAAATTACCGCTTGTTATGTGAGCTGTGTCGTGTATACTTATTCCACATCTCATTATTTTCAATTGCAATTCTTGAAATATGAGGATGCTCATAAAACCTTAACATTAATATTATATGAATTGAAATTGGTTAATGTAACTGCACTGAAAAATCAAGGTATAGGCTAAAAGATGGAGATGCAACTGTGTTAAGCTACTACCGGGGCATATATGCATACCAAGTTTCATCAATCTAGAATTTATAGTTCTTGAGGTACATATTTTGACAATGATGCTATTTACAAAGTTGAAAACAACTGTAAACTCAAAGCTAATTGATTTATTTAGGTATACCGCAATCAACGGAATACCAACACCTTCTAAATCATGAACACAATTGTTTATTTAGGTACCGTAATTATACGGAATACCAACACCTTCTTAATCATGAAAACAATTGGGTACTTAATGTATTAAACAATAAATTTAGTTTTACGTGATCTGCTGGTAAACTGTATTTGTATTATCATAGTGTGTCCAGTAAATGTATCTGCCATGCCAGAAAAAAAACCTTTCAGTTTCATTGTTTCAACTTGGTGTCTTGTTCGCTTTTCAAGTTTGCCTCAATATTTATCGAAACCCAAGCTACGACAATGTTGTCATCAAATATGCAATGTATTCCAATCTTCCAAGTTCAAAGAGAAGTTAATCCTCTCTCCAAGTCCTCTGCCACGCCCACCCATCGCCCCTGCACCAGGTGTTTGCTGAATAACTCCCCGGCCACGCCCCCTACGGCGTTCTAACTGACTGTGTAATAGTGGTTTATAATTACGTTCGACCGAAGTTTTAGTTTCTGACTTTTTTTCTTCATGACTTTTACTGAGGTCGGGCAGTAGATAGTAATGATCACCTGGATCCCTGTTTAACCAGCCTTCATCATAACTGCATTTCATGACGGTTATGTTCGTAATGCTGTGCTTCAGTTTCTCTAGAATAGGAAGTGTGTCTGCTTTTCTTGGTAGAAGATTCTCTCGAATTACCTGTATACACCGATCAAACAGGGAGTACACTGAAAGTAAAAGTAATCACTTGTGTATATACACCGATCAAACAGGAAATACACTGAAAGTAAAAGTAATCACACGTATATATATACACCGATCAAACAGGAAATACACTGAAAGTAAAAGTAATCACTTTTATATACACACCGACTAAACAGGGAATACACTGAAAGTAAAAGTAATCACATGCATTAATTATGTCTTATATCTTAGGACTTACACACCGACCAGATAGGGAGTAAACTGGTGCCCCAAGTAAAATATTATGTCTAATGTCTTAATTAGGTCTTACACGCCGACCGAACAGGGAATACACTGAACGTAAATGTAATCACTTGTAAACACCAATCAAATAGTAAATACACTGGAAGTAAAGGTAATTACTTGTATACTACGACCAAACAGGGAATACACTGAAAGTAAAAGTAATTACTTGTCTACTACGATCAAACAGGTATACTACGATCACAGGACACAACTGAAAGTAAAAGTAATCAACTGTATACTACGATCAAACATGGAATACGTTGAAAGTAAAAGTAATCACATGTACGTGTTTTCTTATATAATATTTTATGTCACATGTCCAATCATAGTATAACGTGTTAAGTAATATGATGCCTTTCGTGGGTTCTTGATTAGTTAATCAACGGACAAACAGACCCGCTCTACTTTCGTAGGAGGGTCATAAAAATAGACCAGCAATCATCCGTAATATGCAGTGGTATGATAAATGTCTGATTGGAAGAAGCAAAGGTGTAACAAAGGGGTAATCAACATCATAAAACCGTAAAGACAAAGACAAAATAATAAGACAAAAAATCATCACAACGAAACAGACCACACGGCAACATAAAACACACACACACACATAACAACAAAACCGCATTCAGCAACGTGAACTCAAGTCGAAACGAAAGTGAACTCAGGTGCTCCGGAAGAGTAAGCAGTTCCTGCTTGCTATAGCACAGCTAAAGATCGATTTAGTGTTGGTCAAATCCGGAAATCATTCATGGAAAAGAAACATTCTGCAAATTGACACTTCATGCACATGTCTTATTGTTAACTTAAGGGCCCATTATCAGGAATTTCTTTCTCGAAGTTAACTATATTAATCGATTACTCTAAAATGAATACAAGAAGATGAAAATGGTGCATGTCCTTGTATACAATATATAGGAAGTAACGATGGTAACCAACACCCCCAAGGATAACAAGAACAATTTATTAATCAAGAAAACTCATATTGGGCATATGACATTACAACAGTAGACTAGATAGAGAAAAAAAACGAAACAAAACAAAACATTTTAACGCAATACATTTACTAAATGAATTAAACAAACAAAATAATGTTAGTGCCAACTAATTTAAAATTTTGACTAAAAACATCTTTTTTAAAACTTTTGAAGAAAATTGGAAAACACAACTTCAAAAACACTTTGAAGGAAATCTCTGTAATTACAGTAAAGTTAAAACACACTTTGGATTCGAAGGGTATTTATTGAAAATTAACAATTTCGAACAGAGGCATCATTTTTCTAGACTACGTATCTCATCTCATAGATTACAAATTGAGAGGGGAAGATATCAGGGTATTCCCCGACATGATAGACTTTTTCAACGTTGTTCATTTGGTATGGTAGATGATGAACTACACTTTTTGACTTTTTATAAATGAAGATTTAGATGTTATCAAAAAAACTAACACAGTTTATTTCCACATGCTTCAGTGATTTCAGAAATTTAAAGTGATTTTATGCTTTACAAAATCATCTCTACATAAAAGATGAGACGATATTGTTCAACATCTAATAACGCTTGGCCTATTTAATTGAAAAAAAATTCTCTATTCAAGACGACGTACGCACCCCCTCCGCTCCCTTGTCACAGAGTCAACTCAGGTGTATCAAATCAAACGATTGATTTAGTATGGGGGTCAACCAGGTCGTGACCTAGCTAAAAACCTAAATGATTTAAATAATTTAAAGGCGAAAAATGCTGTCTGATGATGTCTGGTTTAGTATGGTGTAGTATATATAGCTAACTAATGTCATATTTTGTAAATAAATTAATAAACATATTATAAAATACCTGAGCGCTAATATAAATTAACAAAAAAGAAACAAGAATGTGTTCAAAACATAATGCCCAACAAATGGACCCGAACTCTATATGCCGCCTACTTTCGTACATGTAGACTGGGCATATAATATCACCCACACCTTCATGACTTTTTAACCTTTAATTTTCTCCATGTATTACTTCATGTACATGGTAGTAATGCCTCGCCAGTTTACAAGGAGTCAAGCGGAACTTAATTTTATCGTTGTAAACATACCTGGAATATCAATTACAGCTTTCTCACGGATGAGTCCTGGCTCCTCATCTTCACTCGCATTTTTCGGGTTTCCATAGAATATCGGCTGTTTGTTAATTAACAATTTGTCTCCAGTGTAAGCGTCGACCGCTGTGAACGGGTATGGCGCCCAGACCACTTGCAAAGCGCCACAGACGTAATTTGGTAACTCTGTACCAGGGAATGTCCGTCGGGGCAGTAGCCTCGCCCCAGGGAATGTCCGTCGGGGCAGTAGCCTCGCCCCAGGGAATGTCCGTCGGGGCAGTAGCCTCGCCCCAGGGAATGTCCGTCGGGGCAGTAGCCTCGCCCCAGGGAATGTCCGTCGGGGCAGTAGCCTCGCCCCAGGGAATGTCCGTCGGGGCAGTAGCCTCGCCCCAGGGAATGTCCGTCGGGGCAGTAGCCTCGCCCCAGGGAATGTCCGTCGGGGCAGTAGCCTCGCCCCAGGGAATGTCCGTCGGGGCAGTAGCCTCGCCCCAGGGAATGTCCGTCGGGGCAGTAGCCTCGCCCCAGGGAATGTCCGTCGGGGCAGTAGCCTCGCCATTTGTACATATCTCCCTTTCTTGTCGTGCCAGAACACTTCCACTTTTCGTTGTGTCCTATTACGAATTGATATTTCACGTATTTCTTTATCGTGGGGTAACGTTTTTAAATCCCCATTAAATTCGATTGTAGCCATTTTAAATTTATGCAGTTTAAATTGAACGCTAAAATTAATGCAGTTTAAATTGAGCGCTAATTTGAATAATACTACGCCCTCTGATGACAAGTCATCGTATTTGTTTTCTTGTATCTCACGCGGATGCCCAAGAGGATTAAGTAGGGACGGTACCAGTTACCACCTCTAACCTTACATCTGAATATTTTTTCGTCATTTTCTTTTTCAAAACAGAAAATAAACTGTCATGCACCAATTTTAATTTAATTTCATTTTCGGGTATTTTGTTTAAAGATTGCTTACTTGCTGAATTCGACTTATCTGAAATATGAAAAAAACTTGACATACAGATTTGTATTCTGTTTCTCTGTATTTTCATACAAGTTAATTATTTTTTGTATTAAAGATTTTGTGATTTGTGATTGAAATGATAGAAATCTGTCCATTAAATCAAATAACAAAAAGAAAATTGAAGGTCCGTCTGCTGATTTCCGATTTACTTGACGTCAAAATCAAGCAGGGAATCAGAGCCCTCTAGATTTTACTTATCTTTAACGTTGTGACGTTTTTGGTCCAAAACAAACATTAAGTCGTGTCAAGTATTTTATACAGTCGGTTTTTAAGGTCCAAATATTTATAATAAGAAAATGTCATAAAAAAATTGGGGTCAGGGTGCAAAATATTTCTTTAGCATTCAAATATATTGTCTTGAGGAGTTTCGAAATCGGACAATAATATAAAAGTAAATTCAATAGCTTTAAATAGGACCCATCACTGAGGATGCAGAAGCCCTATAGTTTTCACTTTGTTCGTCTGTCCGTCCATCAACAATTTTTGAAAACTTTTTAACTCAAAAACTACATGTATATATAAGTAATATGGATTTGAAATTTTACATAATAGGGGGATACTCCAATTCCTATGTAATGGTAAAATCCAGAAGATTCCGAAAATCTGACAAATATCTAAATCATTGGTCGGTGATCATCCTTTAGTAGAGGTATCTTACCCCATAGACGTGTAATGCTCATAGTTTTTGACTTTTCATAAATTATTTGAAATTGACATTTCAAATGCTGATCAGATTTAAATGGGACGTTCATCATATGAATTTAAATGTGTTCCAGGAGGTTAGGTTTCTGTTTATGCATAGAGCAGCAAACATCCCTATCCAGCATGATTAAGATTTTACTCACCTAACGGAATATAAAAATGTTCCTCATTTGCATCATGCTTTTTGTCATCTTCACCATCACCCTTAACTCTTTCTGATTCAATACTAGGAAGCATATCTCTGTTTTTTCCTTGCTCAATCAAGCTCTCGTCATAAAACATGTTTGATCTAGGCTGAACTCTTTGAGCATTATTATACACCCGAGTTGATTCAATAGTTTTTAGTTTAGCGTCCATCTCTATGGTTTGTTGTCTGTCATTTTGGAATTGCTGGATATGGTTTTTGGCTTCCTTGGACATGTGCATTTCTGATCCAGTCAATAGATAATCATGTTCTTCTATTTGTTGTGTAGCAGCAGGGTTTGGGCACTCTTCGCCATCGTGTAAACTTTCATAATAAAACATGCTAGATCTGGGTTGAACTTTTTGAGCATTATTAAAAATCTTATCTGTTTCCCCAGCTTTTGGTGTAGCATCACTTCCTGTTGTATGTTGTCTGCAGTTATTGGGTTGTTGGTTGGCAGACTGTGCCCTGGACATAATAGTTTGGGATCCAGTAAATAGATAATCATGT
Source organism: Arcuatula senhousia (assembly GCA_963971305.1). Taxonomy (NCBI): domain Eukaryota; kingdom Metazoa; phylum Mollusca; class Bivalvia; order Mytilida; family Mytilidae; genus Arcuatula; species Arcuatula senhousia. The sequence goes on along the minus strand of OZ020316.1, from coordinate 2,980,258 downwards.
TTTTGTTGAGTTGCATAAGAAAATGCATGCTTTTTCCCGTCCTTGTTCAAGCTTTCTTCATAAAACATATTAGATGTAGATGGATCTTGAGTAGCTGCTGAATCATAAATATGTGACCTTGCTATAGTTTTACTACTAGCACTATACTCTTCTTCGTCGTTAAGGCTTTCATTATAAAGCATGCTAGACCTAGGCTGTTCTTGTAAATATACCATGGATACTGGACTGTTGTCATTTATCATACTAGACCTAGGATGTTCTTGCAAAGATTCTGGACTTTCATCATTATTGATATAAGTCCTGGGCTGTTCTTGCAAAAATTCTGGACTTTCACCATTATTGATATTAGTCCCAGGCTGTTCTTGCAAAGAGTCTGGACCTTCATCATTGATGATATTAGACCCAGGCTGTTCTTGCAAAGACACTGGACTTTCATCATAAAGCATCTTAGACCTAGGTTGTTCTTGCAAAGATTCTGGACTTTCATCATTAATTATACTAAACTTAGGCTGTTTTTGCAACGATTCCGGACATTCATCATTAATCATACTAGATCTAGATTGTTCTTTCAAAGATTCCGGACTTCCATCATAATACATATTAGACCCAGGCTGTTCTTGCAAAGATTCTGAAAATTTATTATAAAGCATACTTGACCTAGGCAGTTCTTGTGAATATCCTGGAATTTTATCATAAAACATATTAGTCCAAGGCCTGTCTTGCGAAGATCCTTGACTTTCTTCATCTAACGCATAAGACCTAGACTGCTCCTCAGACAAATCATGAACTTTGTATGAACTCATGGAATAATCTGCATGAGTCTGACTTTCAGTTGGAAATTCAACTTTATTTTGGCAAAAGACAAAAGATTGATTTGTCGCCTCTTGTGACCGAGTTTCATGTCCCTGGTTAGTTAACTGGTGGGTTTGCTGAGTAGATAGTCGTGTCGACATAGGTGTTTCTGATCTAATCTGAATTTAAAAGATAAAAAATATATCTCTCAAATACAATCAATTAAACATCAAAATTGAGTATACAACCACAAAATGCTTAATACCCCAAGCGCTTACAATCTATATTATTATCACTGCACTTGTTATTTTCTGCACTTATTATCAATCAATTGTGGATTCTGAAGAATTCAGAAGATCTGATGGAGATTCTTCACTCTAAATCAGTTTTTTCATCTTGTAACAGCATCAATTTTTTTTATGTTTCCACACTTTACACTTCTATTCCACAAAAACAACTGAAAACATGATTGGCACAGAAGATTTGACGCAGTATTTTTTTTCAAAACGAATGGAAAGATTGAACGCAGGTACAAATATGTAGTAGTCGAATACACAAAGAATTACATTTGTACTTTGTCATCAATGAGTCTAAGAAAAAGAACAAACATACCATGCATACAGAAGACAAAATAATTGACCTGCTCAATTTTTTTTATCGAACACATATTTGTTCAGTTTGTGGACGTGTTTTTCATCAAACAATTGGAAATCTAATGGGCACTAATTGTGCACCTTTGCTTGATGATTAGTTTCTTTATTCATATGAAACGGACTACTTACAATCTGTTCTAAACAAAAAAGATCGTAGATTGTCTCTATTTTAACCTCGCTTTCCGTTATACTGATGATGTCCTTTTACTGAACAATTCTCGATTTGGTGACTTTCTCCATCTCATATATCCTCAAGAACTTGAGATAAAGGGCACAGCAGATTCAAGGAAGTCTGCTTTATATTTACATCTTTGTCTCGAAAAAGTCTCTGAAGGAAAACTATCGTTACCACAAATTAGTGAAGTCGTTTACTAAGTTTTATCATAAATATCTATACCTTATTGGAAAATTTAACTGTAAACGACGACTTTTGATTGTAAAGGGAATATCCCATCCAGATTTCTACGGTAATGTTGTTTATAGAGCAAATAAATTCAAAAACAATCCCTTTGGAATGCAAAATTGGCTTAAAACTTTATTAAATAAAGGTTATGAAATGGATATTTTAGTAAAATCTTTGAATTTAGTCTTCTTTGGTAAAAATATTGATAATTTGAACTTACTTTAAAATATTAATTGCCTTTTTATACTTATGTCATTTTTGAGCATTACAGCGGTCAAGTGTGTCGGTTTTGTGTGATGATGCATCATCAAATCAAGTGTTTGACGTGTTGTGTCGGATTTAAAATCGACATACTTGATTTTTTTACATCAGTCGATGGATGCTTCTTAGCTAGCTGTCAGTAACTTCGAGTGTTCTCAAGAGAGTATCTTTACGTCCCGTTAATTACTTGTTGTCCTTTTATCTCAGATACTCTCTTGTTGAATTGAACTTCTTTCGATTTGATTTTTACTGTGTGTTAGTTTGTGCTTTGTTATTGATTATCATTAGGGGGAAGGTTGGCGCCAAAAAACTAGTTTAACCCCGCCACATTTTAATGTGCCTGTCCTAAGCCAGGAATCTTTATCAAAGCTTATGTTTGTATTTAGTCGAATTTATGTTAATTGTTTTTTGTCAAGAAGAGGGTCTTTCAATGCACTTTGGGATTGGGCTTGAATCATATGTATTTTATTTTCAATCCAGGGGCCAATTGAAAAACAGCGAGCAGCGACCGCTGGTCACATTGAAGGCTGCTGGCTGTTTTCCATTGTGGATATTTAAAATATACGTTTATAATGTAGGTTGTGTCGCGTACACTTATTCCACATCTCATATTCTTCTATTTCAACGAAGTTCTATGACAAAAGTGATGACTTCAACTTTCCAATTGTCAACTTTCTCTTCTTGTGTACCAAGATTCCGTCCGTTCCAGCTTATGGAGTTTACGTATCACAATTAAGTCGTTACTGGCTAGTTGTACTTTGTTTATGAATTTTGTACTAAATATTACAGGTGCACTTTTTGAATACTAGCATTGTATTAGCTATCATTAGACGGTGAAAAGGTATTTATTTAGATAACGGAACAAATAAATCAGATTCGATATCTGATACAATTTTACTTTTAATGCGTGTCAACCAAAGAATTGTTAAACTTATATATCAAAGATGCAAAGGGACACCAATGGGGCATTCGATGGTCAAAAGAACGAATAGGCAACGACAAAACCGGTAAACACATACAAAAAGAACAAGGAAGAAACACAACACACAAAACTCACCGAACAGAAATCAATAACGCAAACTCAAGTCGAAACAAGAGTTAACTCAGGTGCTCCGGAAGAGTAAGCGGCTCCTGCCTGCTATAGCACTCCCGTCGCGTTGCTAATTTCCAATTCAGTTTGTGAAATCTGGTAAAGGAAGACAAAACGAATTTCTACGACAAACCAACATTTGAACTCATTTGAGAGATAGATATCCCATATTTTTCTACGAGTTCACGGTGTCTACCGTAAAATTTCTTGAGTGAAGACAGCAACCTGGAGCAATATAACCCTGTGTTATCAATTCCTGTATCACAAGTGACGCTTTTCAAAGGAAATCGATGAAATTCCCACAAGCTCTGTAGTTACGAATCAACTGTGAAAGACCCCAAAAGCAGGAGCGGACGGAATGTTGCTACACAAAAAGGGAAAGTTGACGAATGGAAAGTTTAAGTCATCACGTTTGTCATAGAGCTTTTTTGAAAGTCTTTCTTGAGAGTCCATTACGAGATTTAGATCTTAATATGAAGCAGACTTCCTAGAATCCGTTGTGTCTTTTGTCTTGGTTTTTCATTGTTCTTTTTTTGGTATTATTTGTTTTTTCGTCTTGTCCTTGTATGTGTTTGCCGGTTGTGTCTCTGTCCTATTGGACTTTGACATCGATTGCCCCGTTGGTACCTCTGCTTCTTGTATTAGTATAATTATATTTGTTAGGGAAAGTTTCAACTCTTGAAATATTTCTATTGATTTTACTAATATCGAAGCAATATTCAATAAAATAGGTAGAATCGTTATGTTTGATTTTTTTACATCAATCGATAAATGCTTCCTAGCTAGCTGTCAGTAACTGCGAGTGTTTTCACATTTTATGTGTGCCTGTCCTAAGCCAGGAATCCTTGTCAAAGCTTTTGTTTGTCCTTGTCTACTATCTGTTTTTTTTGTTTTATGTCCAGAAATGGGTCTTTCTTTGATATTCTAGGGATTTGTTTGAATCTTATGTATTGTATTTTTAGTATTGGGCCAATGCAAGACGGCGAGCAGTGACCTCTGGTCATGTTGAAGGCTGCTGGCTGTTTTCCATTGTGATTTTTTAAATTGCCGTTTCTTTAATGTTGATTGTGTCGCGTACACTTATTCCACATCTCTTTATCGTCTATACATGAACACCAATTGGTCCATGGTCTGAATATTGTTAAAATGAAGAATAATAAAGCACATTTACTCATTATTGAATATATTGTAATACATATATTTTGATATTGGTAAAATATACTACATAAGAACATAGGTTAATTAAATTACTAGTATTGCAGTTTTCAAAATATCGACGTAAAAAGCTTAAAAGGATTCAATACTTACCGACTTCGTTGTAACTTCTACAGCTTTCTCTAAGTCAGCTTTTAACTTTTCATAATATTTAAAGTTCTCTGATACTGCAGTAATTAAAATCCTTGGAATTTGGACGACATCAAAGTATCTGGTACATTTCCATTTGTGTTTATGTCTACCTTAAAATTAAAGATAGTATAATTTTAAATGATTAATAAGTATCTATGTTAATTTTTACACCATTTTTACACTACAAAAACATGTTAACATGACGGTTTGATGCATACAAGGACTGACAATAATGTTGCAATAAATATACCCAATGATTATTGGAAATTCGAAACCAAGAAGCACTTACACCACAAATATGATGGGTTTTAAAGCTGTTACGTGAAACTTAGTTTACCTTTGATCTTAGATCGTTGCATCTTTTCTTTGTCCTGAATTTGATTTAGTTCTTCTATCATTTCATTGAATAACTCTTTGTCTGGGTGAATGACTTTTACAATCTGGAGATATTTGTTTTTCTTGTTGGCACATACGATATCTAGTATAAATAAAGCCTGATCTTTGCATTCTATTCCTGTAAAGATAATTATAGTTTAAACAAAGTCTAGAATTACTTAATTGATATCTAATTTCGAATTAATGTCGATCCATTAAAATTACAAATATTTTTGTAATTACGGTCAAAATATTTTGCTTAAGAATGGTCACTCTTGATTTTTTTTAATATCAAACATTTTATGATTTGTGGTGGAAATGATAGATGACTGTTTACTTAATCAAATAGCAAAAAGAAAACCATAGGTCAGTGTGCTAGTTTTCAAGATATATGACGTCAAAAATTTGGCGGTAAATCAGACTCCTCTATATTTTACATAACTTTAACATTGTGACGTTTCGGCCTTAAAAATCATTTAGTTGTATCAAGAATTTTGATAAATTTTATACAGTTGGTTGTTAAGGTCTATATATAATTAGAAAATACCATAAAATGTAAGCAAATTCTTCAATATCTAAAGGAAAGTCTAGAGGAGTTCCGAAATTAGACTGAAATTCTGAAACATGAAAAGTGACCATCTACAAGATAAGATTTTTCCTTAGAAAATAGTTCTTACCAAGTTCTTGCCTCATACAAATAGCTACACTGGATATCCTTTCATTTGCAGTAAATTCCAATGCTTTTGTCATAGCCTCCTTGTAGGATTTTTCTGCTTTTAAAGAATGAACTGTGATCTCCAATAACCCCTCAATATCATTTCTAGATATCATTATCTCTTTAACTATAAATTTGGACTTTGGATCTGAAAAAAATGTACGAATAAAGCGATTTAAGTTATGATTATAGTCATGTAAAAATAATCATGCGTCAAGTTTTGAATGTCAAAGAAATCTTACGAAAAAAGTAAGGTATCAACAGAATAAAAAAGACAAAAACCAAACACAATAATCAAACATTAAATAAAATCCTTAGAAAGGGGAAAACAGTACAAAAATAGCTACGACAGTTCCGAATCTGTTTGGACATTTCGTTGGAATTTATTGGTCGCCGATTCGACTATGTTTTTCTAGTGCTTCACTTACAAATACCATCGGTATCGAAAAGTATCTACCGAGTTACTACCCATGAACTGTCTTTGAATTGCCTACCATTTTTCTTATAACTGTTTGACAATCGGTAAAACTAAGTTTTGTACCAGTTCCTTATAATTATGATAAAGCTTATTATAGAAAAGGCATCTGCTTGTTTCCTTTCTATAATCTTCCTTTCTGTTAGACTAAGGATACTATGTATGGGCATTACACTAAAAAGTAAAATAAAGGTTGCACGCAACATACTTTTTCTCAGATTTTCAATCTCTTCTAAAGTAGCAAAATAAACGATTGCTTCACAGTGGCTGTATCTGGGGTCCTTAAACGGTAGGCATTGGAGTTGTACATTACCAAGTCTTGCTAAAAGAATCTGCTTTGAAGGATGGTCTGAATCTAGAATAGAATAATATCAGCCAGCTGGTTGTCGGACTTGTCTTACACTAACTTACCAAACATATTTTATGTGGAATTTTGTCATTGCCTAAATTTAAATTGTTTATGTTTTTTCCTTACTGTACATGGTCAATATCCTCGGTGCTAGATTTTGGCTACCTTTTCAAACTTTTTAGATACGAGTAATTTTTTATCAGAAATTTTGGTTTTCAAGAGAAGCAAAGGTGCATCAATAGGGCGTTCGGGTGTCAACGGAGGGCAACGACAAAACCGGTTAACACGAACAAGAACAACACGAAAAAACACAAAATTCTATAACATTTTATATATTTTTTGTTTTTTTCAAGATATATACATAATTTATTAACAAACTCCTGCAATACAGTTACCCTTTACGCCCAGGCTAGCAGTAAGGGGTTTCCCTGCTTTCTACACCCCTTACGCCTAGGGATAGCACAAGAGTTAGCAAAAATACTCCCTTCTTATAATATTTCATTCATCTTTATATATATATTATATTTAAATGTTGGCGTTTAGAGGTTTCCTTTCAAGAGGCAAACAGCTACCAATGAGGCATTCGAATGGCAAAAGTCAGAAATGGCAGAGAATACTAGTTAGCAGATAAAAAACGAGCAAGAACAGCACGAAAAAACACACAAACAACACAAAACTTGAAAACAGCTGAACAGCATCCAACAACGTAAACTGAAGTCGCACCGAAAGTAAACGCAGGTGCTCCGGAAGAGTAATCAGTTCCTGCTTGCTATACCACATAGATATGTGTATGTGTAGAGCCAAAACTCGCTTAACAAACTTTACTTTTAAACTCTTGTTAATACTGAAAATGATAACTGATAAATGTTTAATATTCAATTTGAAATTCAGTACTTAATCCTCAATGCCGACCCAGTAGTGTCCAGTTAACCAATATACATTATTTGATTGACTGCAATGAAAATATAATGAATTCATATTGAAATACTGGACACTTTGAGAGCAATTTTAAGTAAATTTTGTCAATTCCAGTGGTGAAATGTTCAATTGTGTAATGAAACCCGCTCTGTTACTGTGTATGTTTTTAATCTCAAACAAGACTATTTAATACGATACTTACAAGTTAAAAACGCTCATTTTACCCATACCAAATAATTACAAAAAAAACCAAAAATTGTCAAGTAACATACCCTCTTTTCTAAGACAGACTTTCATTCTTCTTTCGAATGCCTGTAAAACATGTATATACATGTATCTCTTTAAAATTCGTTAATTTATTAATCTACTTTTTTATAAGGTTTGGAGATTGCCTTAATTATTCAAATTTGATACAAGTAGTCAGAGAGTACCGATTATTTATCATTTTTCAGACGGAGCAAGGTGGAGCAGTCTTTTGCGCATGTCTATGACGTCATATCCGCTTCCGGGCCACTTTCTTGGATCTCAATGGCCATCTTTGATCTCATCGGCCATTGCTCTTTCGGATTGGTGACGTAATATCCGGTTTGACGGTGTTCTAATAAGTGGGAGGAAATTTTGGAAAGTCGTGGCATGGTAAAAGGCTTACATCTTTATAATACACTTTTATTCCACATGAACAACTGAAATTGCGATTGGCACAGCTGATTAAACGCAGCTTTTTCAACATGTTGTCTGTTTTTGTCCCGTTCTTGTTGGTGTTTACTGATTTTGTCTCTGCCCTTTCGGACTTTTGACATTCGGATACCCCATTGGTACCTCTGCTTCTTTGTTGTTACTTGACCACCTCCTTTATGGTTTGTTGCATGGTGTTTGGTTTGATATTGTCTTTCAGGTAAGTTACCTTGTGGTGGTCAGTGGTCATTCGGGCATGACCACTAGGTGACTATTTCGTTTTCTAATCAAATGTGGGGATATCGTATGTTGAGGGACTGGAAGTGCGGTATAGATGACGTTTTTGAGTTGTTAGGGCCGGTGGTGGTCAGTGGTCACTCGAGATTCGACCATTAAGTGACCCTTCTGTGTTCTAGTTGTATACTAAGTGTGTAACATGTCATTGTAAAGCTTCTTTTCAATTCTTGAATTTGTGTAGGTCTAAGGACGGTAGATCTTGGTATTTATTGCATCTAAAGTCGAGGCTTTGTGTTGGGTAACTTTTCAGAAGGTATACACCGGGTTTTGGGAATAA
>OZ020316.1:2803381-2971531 GCA_963971305.1 Arcuatula senhousia | reverse complement strand
GGTATTTTTGGTTTCATTGTTCTATTCTCTTCAAAATCATATGTTTTTGGCTTTTCAATATTTTTGGTAGAGCGCCTCTGATGAGTCTTGAATAGACGAAACGCGCGTCAGGCGTAGCAAAATTTAATGTCTGGAACTTTGTTGTCATTTGAATTTCTGATGATTTTTGTTTCATCCTTGTAAATTTATTTATCATTACAATGACGAATTGGATCAGGTCTAAATGAATTATCTTTTGTTCTATTCCATGCATTGTCAAAGAAATAATTCCTCAATCCCAAGCTTTTTCTCTTGCACGCAAACCTCCATGCTTTAAATCTACGTCATTCTCTAAATAATTCCTGGCAGTCAATGCACGGCACAATTTGTTTGGACGTTTAAAAGTCTATTATTGGCTTCCTCTCCAAACATTTTCGACAAACACGTTCATTTTCAGTATTCCACTCCAAGGGTGGTAGAGGACAATTTATTTTATTTACGTGTGTCTTTTTCGAATACATTCGAGTAACTAACATAACTGTTATTTTATTTTGCCTTTTCAAAATTTTACAATCATATGTAACTATTTCATCACGTGACATACTCTTTGCTAGTCTTGCTCTTTTACAGCCCATTTTGCTCTTTAGGAAGCACCATGACTGTTTTTATCATGAAGAGTTATCTTTTAAGAAACAATGGGAACCTCTTTAAGTAGCACAGAAAAAGGTCAGACTTAACCATAGCGAGTTGCTTGCAGTTCTCAAAATAAGATTGTTTAATTTGTAGCTTTAACAAATTTTAGGGGAACCGGACACAGTCAAAATTACAACAAAGTTCCAGGCAATTAAGTTTTTTACGCCTTACGCGTGTATCATCTATTTAAAACTTATCAGATGCGTTTAAATCAAAACTAATGAAAATGCCAAACGCTATATGAATATGAAGTAAAAAAAATACAATAAAACATAACTATTGAACTATTATTGTTAATGTTACCAAAATTGACTTCTCATCATTTTCATACAAGACAATGGTCACTTCTTTGATGGAACTCTGTCCACTTTTTATGGCTCCAAACTTTCTAATAGTATCAAGCATGACTCTTGCTACCTCATCCCAAGGGTATTGTAAAGTACCAGTACCAAACACAGGGAAAGCTATGCTCTTACAACCCTGTTTACCAACAATATCCAAACAGTCATATACCAGACTTGCTAGGAGCTTAAAGACGGTGAAAAATAAATAAATAAAGGAAATACATTTTTAAAAATTTATTCCCAGGCTAAAATGTAAACAAAAGCTAATGTTTGCCTTTAGCAGATGAACGATTAATCAAGATGGCGTGTTTAATATGTAATTTAGAATACTTAATAAATGATAAATTGAATATTGCATAATAACACACAGAAGTTTAAAATCCCCAATTGTAAATATTTCTACTGATTATTTAGATGTGTTGAAATATTAAAGTTTTAAAAATGTCCATTGCAAACCGTATGCTTCAAATTTTAGGTTGATGAACCTTACAGTAAAATAGTATGAAAAAAAAAATTAATAAAAAGATGTGGAATTAGTGTACGCAACCAACATAAAAGAAATGGCAATTTAAAAAATCACAATGGAAAACAGCCAGCAGTCTTCAACATGACAAGAAGTCACTGTTCGCTCTCTTGCATTGGCCCAAGACTAATATACAATACATCAGATTCAAACAAATCCCTAGACCATCAACGAAAAATCTATTTCTGGACATAGAACAAAGAACAGATAGTTGACAGGGACAAACAAAAGCTTTGACAAAGATTCCTTAAAACATAATTGTAATTATAAGGTTTAGTATTTGCATCTATGTTACCTGTATGGAAAAGTTTGCCCGACTAGTCCAATGAGGAAGTGAGGTATGAAGAATGAATCTAAAATTCAGATTGCCAGCACAAGTTTGAGCAATCTGACCATGACATATTCCTTTGGGATACTTTCTAATGCAGTCAGCTTGTATGGCTGGCCCACCATAATAATCTATAGACGCGGACACTTTTCCCTTTTTCAAATCCAAAACTTGATTACAACTATTCACTATAACATCAACCTATAATATATGATGACTATTTTTGAAATGTTACACTTGCTATTTGTATTCATCATGTATTTCGTGACAATTTACAGTTGATCAGAATGTAACCAGTAATCCTTCATAAAATGAATACCCTGTTATTGTATTTAAAAACAAAAGTTTTTTTTCAGCCTTTTATGCCGCTAGGCACGAACAGAATAGGTAGGTAGGTAAGTAGGTGTATGTAATTTTTTACATAATAAATAAAGCTGTAATAATGAATAACTTTTGCTTAACGTAACATATGAAAATTAGAATCAAGCATTAAATTTTGCCACAGCTATTTTTACTGTTTAAAGATATTTTATAATAATACGTATAAAAACAACAATAATAATAATAATAATAATAATAATAATAATAATAATAATAATAATGTAAGTTATATACATTGTATACTATACCTTTTGATCCACTAAGTTTCCTTTTACCAGATTTATACCTATATCAACTTGTTGGTGGGGTTCCACTGTAAAATAAATTTAAGATCAATATATACTTTCAGTAATTTTATTAATTGGCTTAATATTAATGAATTTGGTTTATTTACTGTTCTTGGAATTGTCATGATTTTCATTTGTTTCTTAATTTTTCTTTAAAGCATAACTTATAAAACAGTTTACGAATGGTAAACATTTGTACTCCTTAGTAAATTAGGGAAAAAATAAAAAAGAGGTACAAGACAGCGGTCATATAATTAGCCAAAACTTAAACTTCAAATAACTGTTGAATTTTGTTTACAAAGGTTTATAAATATGAAATATCTGTAAGTGACCAAAAAAGAGTGGTCTTCGTATTTTTAAAATTATAGAGAAAGGGATTACAAAAAACTTGAAGTAAAAATAAATAAATCATTTTCAATAAAAACAGATTCAAAAGTTACAAACAAGAAATGAGTTGAACCTGTATCAGCAACTGGTACTTGAAGATGAAGTAGGTTTCCAAGACCATACTTGTTCATTGTATTAGGCAAGATCCTGTCCGACATGTCAATCAGGCATTCATGTTCCAAGGATTCCCAACTACATGTACATAGGTATATTTGAGACAAAAAGTTGAACTGGGAATAAAACTGTTTGAAAACTCCAGTAAAAATTTGGAGCAACGTTGTTTCTGGAATGTCATCAACAATTTTCAATGGCATCACAAGACTCTGAAGCTGTTCTGTTTCAGCCAATCCAAACAAGGTCCTAAAGCATTTACTGAGATCAGAGAGTAAAACCTTCCCAGACTTGTCCCTTGTTATTGGTAAGTAGGCTACTGTCTTGCAAGGCAGGTCCCCACACTGTGAACTTAGGAAGATTTCCTTTTTGTTAGATTGTTTCATCTGCGAAAAGTCATCCTTCATTACAATTCCCACTAGAAATATATTTTCTTTATATTAAAAACATTCCAGTTTTTTTTTTCTTTAAGAAACAAAAATATTTACACCAAATTTCGAAATGCTTATTCATTTTACATTTTTTTATCAAGAAATTAAATGACACACGTGCAAACATTTTTTTTATATTTTATTGGTTTCAACACACTGGAATTGGCATAACCATTGCACAAAATTTTTGTCTTATTGCTCTAAAAGCTGTTTGTCGAAAAAAGATCTGGCCTAATTCCGCCTTTCATATTCAAAAGAACAAGTTGATCTTTTTGATTACTTGTATAAACGACTTTTTTTTAATCTTTAGTTGAATAGCATTTTAAACTGAACACTTCCAATTTCTAAAATGTTTTTATTCCTTTATTACGACCTTCATATGTCGTATACGCAAGTCCATCTTAAAACCCTTTTAAGGTGGCTTATCCCTTTTGTGTTTTTTCATAGATTTTGTTTATTTCGATATAGATTCGTTATTCCAGCGCATGTGGGGAGTATAAAGACTTTCTGATAGAGATGCATGGTTGATAAGACAATTGTTAAAACAGGGGTACGTTGCTCTAAGGTTGTTGTCATCATTCAATTTTTTTTACGAAAGACACCATGTGCTTGTATACGAATACGGGATTTCTCAGATGAGCACGGCTCATAGATATTGGTTTGACATAGAATTTGGTAATGCCATCCTATCCGGATTTGAAAACGCTTAATCGATCTTTGGCACATGACAGGTGTGCTGTAGCAAGAAGGAACTGCTTACTCCTCCGGAGCACCCGAGGTCACTCTCGTTTCGACTTTAGTTTACGTTGATAAATGCGGTTTTGTTGTTATGTGTTTGTGTTTTTTTATTGTTGTGTGGTTTGTTTCGTTTTTTTTTGTCTACCGATTTTGTCTGTCTTTTCGGTATCATGATATTTGATTATCCCTCTTCGTATACCTTTGCTTTATGCAATAGTTTTTCTTTCGAAACTGCCTGTAGGTTATACTGTTTACTTAAGGGTTATGCTTACCTTTTTCCATAAATGTCTTCCCATAATTCGTAAGTTGGTAGCATTCATCAGTTGGCACAACCAACACATCTGCTGGACTCCCATTCGCATTACCATAAACCAACACTACATGCATATTTTTCTTTTCGTCCACCCACTGACAGATTTGATGTTGTTCAGCAAAACTGGAGTCTGTGTTTACATCCACAGAGCAATCGTACTTCTGTTCTATGTCACTTATTTTCTTACTCTTAAACATCATTTGTATAATTGTTTTTGGATACAGTACGTCACATGACCACCGGAGTCTTTCAAATTTATATTTGGTTTGAAAATGACTGACAGCGTCCTCCACAGCCATTGTAGCACCAACAACAAGAACATCGCCATTTGGACCGACTTCTATATTTACATTGTAATTGGTGAGAAAATCTTTCCATTCAGACAACTTTCGTTTTTCTAAGAATTTCAGAACTTCTTCTTTGACACCAAGATTTGTTTTGCAGGTTTCATGCTGCAGCATGTACGCTTTAAATTTTTCTTCTCTTGAAAACTTATCAAAGTGTTGAGACAACTCTCGCATTTCTTCTTCAAAACCAAACACGATGAATTCTTCTTGATCAATATCACTGACACGAATAAAGTCTTTCTTGTTTTCTAACAAAACCTGAACATTATCCTGTTCCCAAAAGCTTGTAATGTTCGCATTATTACCAAACCTCTCACAAACAATAGATTTTTTAAAGAACTTTTTAGCCTTTTCCAGAATGGTACTTTCCGTTGCATAAATTTCAATACTTTTTATTTTGTCGTCCACAAACCAATAACAGTTTATATTACTCTGTCTTAGGTATTGTTCTATTTTGTCAGTAATTAACTTCTCTGATACAAATTCTAATAAACATGTCGGATAAGGTACTCTTCCTTGGCAGAGATTATATTGTATAAAATAGGAAATTTCCTCCTTAAAATTATCTAAATCCGTTCCGGAAAACTGAATCTCTGTTTCAAGAAAATGGATCTGAATACCAGTAACCTTCTTCTGTATATATTTGACAAATTCTAGCTTCTCTAAGATCCTATACTTATGAGAATTTGCTTGACTTTCAATTTTAATTGTACCAGAATAATTGTGTTCTTGGTACCTGTTCTGACATGGAGCTTCTTCTCGATCATCTTAAACACACAAGATACCAAATGAACAAGACACATTAATCTTCATATTATGTTTCATATTTGTATTAAGATGAGTTCCTTAACTCATCGCCATTAAAATCAGAACAATGTTTCAAAATTGCAAAATCAGAAGTAAATATAAAAAGAGAACGATTCGTCAAAAATCAACTAAAAGACAAGTAACATAAACGAGATGCTGATACTGAACATTACTCTGTTATAATCAGTCGATATCGTTAATGTCCTTTTTCAGAGAAAATAATCCATACAAAAAAGGTTTATAGCTGGACCTTGCTCAACTACAGAGCTGTCCGTTCACCTCACTGATGATATTTTGTCTGCTGTCAAAGGAGGACACCAAACATGTTGTGATACTATTTATAATCGAAATGGTATCACCCTAACCCTATATGTGGATTTTAAAAAACTCAATCGGTTTGTTAGATTATTTAAAATCTTTTGCTGAGGCTCAAATTTACAGAAGATCAAATAATCGACATGCTCAACTTTCTTATAGACAACATATTTGTTCAGTTTGGTGGACGTGTTTTTCAGCAAACAATAGGGATTCCAATGGGCACCAATTGTGCACCTTTGCTTGCTGATTTGTTTCTTCATTCATATGAAGCAGACTTCTTTCAATCTCTTCTAGACAAAAAAGATCGTAGACTAGCTCTCTCTTTTAACCTCACGTTCCGTTATATTGATGATGTCTTTTCACTGAACAATTCTCGATTTGGTGACTTTCTCCATCTCATATATCCCCCGGAACTTGAGATAAAGGACACAACGGATTCTAGGAAGTCTGCTTCATATTTAGATCTACATCTCGAAATAGACTCTCAAGGAAAACTATCAACAAAGCTCTATGACAAACGTGATGACTTCAACTTCCCAATCGTCAACTTTCCCTTCGTGTGTAGCAACATTCCGTCCGCTCCAGCTTATGGAGTTTACGTATCACAATTGATTCGTTACTCCAGAGCTTGTGGGAGTTACATCGATTTCCTTGGCAGAGCGTCACGTTTGACACAGAAATTGCTAACACAGGGTTATGTTGCTCCTCGGTTGCTGTCTTCACTCAAGAAATTTTACGGTAGACACCATGTACTCATAGATAAATATGGGATTTCTATCTCTCAGATGAGTGCAGATGTCGGTTTGTCATAGGGTTTTGTTTTGTCTTCCTTTACCGGATTTGACACACTGAATTGGAAATTGGCAGCGCGGCGGGTGTGCTATAGCAGGCAGGAACTGCTTACTCTTCCGGAGCACCCGAGTTCACTCTTGTTACGACTTGAGTTCGCGTTGTTGATTTCTGTTCGGTTGTTTTTATGTTTTGTGTTTCCTTGTGCTGTTCTTGTTCATGTTTACCGGTTTTGTCGTTGCCTTTTCGGACTTTTGACACTAGAATGCCCCTTTGGTGCCTCTGCTTATCTCATTATTTAAAAACTTTTGATTTTTTAACTTTGTTTACCACCGTACCACACAATAATAAAGGTTATAACAAACTACCGAACTTGGAGAATCAAGCACAAATGTCCATGAGGAAAGACAAAACAAAGAAGACATACCTGAAAAAATGATGGTCGCAATGGTCCTGACTTGGTACAGGCATTTTAAAAGAAATGGTGGGTTAAACCAGGTTTTATGGCGCGCCAAAGCCCCTTTCTATTGCGATCTTTGGGTTCGGTAGTTACATAAAACACATCAGGGTTGTGAAGACATATATGAAGGGATATTGAGATGATCATCTCAGTAAAACAAGCAGTCAAACACTGATCAAAACAACAAATATATCTGAAAGTGAGATTAAAGGACCTTGCCTATTTCATCTTCTTGTTCTTCACGAGTTACGGAAGAAATTCAGTCTCGTAAGAGTATAAAAGCAAGTCGGCGAGGAGCGGAACACAGTTTGTGCCCATTGTTGTTGAAAAATCTCTCCTCTAAATGTGACAAATATGTTGTTGATTAGGAAATCAAGCATACTGCAAACTTGTTCCAAAGTGTAACAAATCTGTTGTTTTCTATGTGTTTTGTGTTACTAGATCCTTAGATCGCAATGGAAGAGGGAGGGTTGGCGCCATAAAACCTGGATCAACCCACCTTTTCCTTAGATACCATGTCAGGACCATTGCATTCTTCTATTTTTAGCCGGGGTAATCGCTAGCGATTAGTCACGGCTATAGCTACGATAGCCTTTCGGTAAGCTGCCAAATGGTTTTTCCGGTGGTTCACCAAGAACCTATCAATTAAAATATCAATACACGCTTGGAATATAGCTCTTTTCCAGATCTTTTTTTTTCGTCGCTTTACTCTCAATTTTGTGTTATTAAACTAATTTCTTTAGTTTTCAAATTTTTTACAAGCATGTAAGGCGATAGCATAAAAATGATTAATAAAGAATACAAAAGCGGATTGATATTTTGTTTATAGGAGTGTTCGTCGATATCATTAATGATGTCATATTCACTTATTTGCATCTCATTAAGTGTCAAACTGGATGGCAATACACAGTACAATAAACAATTATTGATGGACAGGATAATTTACCCTAAGTTCAAATCCTCATAACTTTTTTATTTGATCATATAAAATGGTTCTGTAAATTGTTCTTTGAATAAGAATTTATTCATATTTACCATAATTGATTTTGAAAATAAGGCCTAGATATAAATTTTCTGTAACCAAGAAATTTTTCATTGAAAATTTTCAATCAACCAAATTTTCTATCTTTAGAACCACTGAATATATATTTATTTTCAAGATGCAAAACACAAACGATCTTTTTCTGAAAATTGTAGAACCAAAGAAACCGCGTGGATGTTTTAGAGTTTGTTGAGGCAAATAGTTTTACACAAGAAATAAAATTGTAGTGGGCCAGCCAATTGTTATAAAGCTATATTATGATGATATATTCACTGGTGGAAGAACAGTGGTGTATTTGGGGTTTGTGGCCAAAAGGGGCTCAAAGTGGTGTATTGACAAAACGGCTGTAGAACTTTTATCATTCATTAAATTTTTAAAATTCCTTTTTATTAAATTCCTCATTGTATTCTGTCAACATAATATGTCAATAGTTTTCATATAATTACATTGCACCGTTACATTGCTACAGGGGACCAAAGACAGGCCACGCCTATAAAATCAACTTTTAAAATTATGGTTCGATTTTCAAAATTTTTTATTTCATTGAAATCCTTGTGAAAATTCCTTTTTCAAAAAAGTAGCTTTTTATTTCTATTTTTTAGCTACACATGAACAATTTTAAATTTATAGATTACCCCAGGTACCAGTACTTAATTGGAAATTGGCAGCGCGGCGGGTGTGCTATAGCAGGCAGGAACCGCTTACTCTTCCGGAGCACCCGAGTTCACTCTTGTTACGACTTGAGTTTGCGTTCTTGATTTCTGTTCGGTTGTTTTTATGTTTTGTGTTTCCTTGTGCTGTTCTTGTTCATGTTTACCGGTTTTGTCGTTGCCTTTTCGGACTTTTGACACTAGAATGCCCCTTTGGTGCCTCTGCTTATTTCAGTACTTTGATTCTGGTATGCCTTTGTCTTGTGTTGTCTTTTGTTCTCAGATATATGAGATTGATCACACCAGTACAGTAATTTTGTTGTTACATTTATCATTCAGTTAAATCTGAAAATTCGTCTTTCTTAAATCCATTAACACTAAATAAATTTAATTAAAAGTTAATTTGTCTTCCCAAAACCTTGTCCCACTATTTGACCTTAGAATGTGTTCAATCTACATTTGTACCTTTAGATGCATAAGGAAGGCAATATAGAGTTAGGGTGGGTGATTTTAAAAAAAACAGTTTAAGAACCTTATAAATCAAATAATGGAAAAATGTGGATTTTTGAAAACTAAAATGTTAAACTTTAGGCCTCTAATCATCAAAACAAATTAAAAATGTAACCAGATAGGTTTCCAAAAACTATAAATAGTACTATTAGTGTGGAGAATATGTCAAAATACAAAGAAGTATTTTATGTTATTTTTCTGAGATTTGTGAGTTCGGTTTGAAAACTAGGCGAAACCTTAAAGTTAAACAGATACAAATAAGATGTCGGCAAATTTGAAACAATAGTGATTTGCTAAAGCTGATTTACTATTACTTTATTGAGATTTATCAAAACGTCTGAAAGAAGTAGCCAACGTATCAACCTATGGGATGTCTGATCGAAAACAAACAAATTAACGATATTGTGCAAAACAAAAATGATAAATAGCTTCTAGAATGGTGCACAACAACATCAAATATGATGTTAAAATGGAATAATAATAATTAAAGTCAAAAGACAATAATTATTAATCAAATTAGTGGATATTTCGCTGGACTGACCAGCTTCATCAGCACTTGTAATATCAGACTTTGTATTTGAATAATAATTCCAACACGTATATCGAAAAAGGCAAGTTAATGTTTTAGTGAAATAATTAACAAAATAAGTTTTAGCTAGATTCATCATGTTCATAGTAAATGTAGTATTATTTAATATACCTCTTTGACGGGGACACTGGTTTGTATTTTCCATTTCTTGATTATCATATGTATTGTGTATACTTGACATTTAACATCCTGCTGTGCTAGCCTAAAATTTTGCCTGCAAAGTATTTACAGTATATAATTAGTTATACATGTAAAGTATGTTTTTTCAAATGCATATTTTTAAATGCATATTTTAGAACATTATTACTACGTACTTTTTGTAGATAAAATATCGACAATATATTTCTTTTAAAAGACCATACAAGAATCAAAAGAATCCAATTTGAATCTCTGATCAGTTTAACTACACCCATTATGATAAGGAGCTATTTTCTACCTTAATATTATGTAATCAAAATGATATGTTTTAACCTTAAACCCAACCGTTTGGTGATCTTAACGTTTGCATAAAAATAGTATTAGAAAATTATCAGATTGACAAAAGATTTGATTTTATAAAATGACAAAACAACATAAATTTTGGAACAAATATATGATTTTGTGTTCTAGCTGTTATCATTAAAAGTCTTCTGCATATGAATAAGAAACGAAGCTGCTTTCTTACTCTTCCGGAGCACCTGTGTTCACTCTTGTTTCGACTAGAGTTCGCGTTGTTGATTGATATTCAGTTGTTTTGTGTTAACATGTAAAATTGTTATTATCCCGTTCTTGTTGGTGCTTACTGGTTTTGTCTCTGCCCTTTCGGACTTTTGGCATTCGGATACCCCATTGGTACCTCTGCTTCTGCCTACAGATACGTAGATATGAAATTTGTGATAAAGAATTACAACCATGACCACAATAAAAGCAAACCAAGCGATTAAGATCCATCTACAACAATGACAACAATAAAAGCAAACCAAGCGATAAAGATCCGTCTACAACATGACCACAATAAAAGCAAACCAAGCGATAAAGATCGATCTACAACATGACCACAATAAAAGCAAACCAAGCGATAAAGATCCGTCTACAACCATGATCACAATAAAAGCAAACCAAGCGATAAAAATCCGTCTACAACCATGTCAACAATTAAAGCAAATCAAGCGATAAAGATCCATCTACAACATGACAACAATAAAAGCAAACCAAGCGACAAAGATCCGTCTACAACCATGACAACTATAAAAGCAAACCAGGCGATAAAGATCCATCTACAACCATGGCAACAATAAAAGCAAACCAAGCGATACAGATCCATCTAAAACCATGACCACAATAAAAGCAAACCTAGGGATAAAGATCCATCTAAAACCATTACCACAATAAAAGCAAACCAACCGATAAAGATCCATCTAAAACCATGACCACAGTAAAAGCAAACCAAGCGATAAAGATCCGTCTACAACCATGACGACAATAAAAGCAAACCAAGCGACAAAGATCCGTCTACAACCATGACAACTATAAAAGCAAACCAAGCGATAAAGATCCATCTACAACATGACCACAATAAAAGCAAACCAAGCGATGAAGATCCATCTACAACATGACCACAATAAAAGCAAATCGAGCGATAAAGATCCATCTACAACCATGACAACAATAAAAGCAAACCAAGCGATAAAGATCCATCTACAACCTGACCACAATAAAAGCAAATCAAGCAATAAAGATCCATCTACAACCACGACCACAATAAAAGCAAACCAAGCTATAAAGATCCATCTGCAACATGACCACAATAAAAGTAAACCAAGCGACAAAGATCCATCTACAACATGACCACAATAAAAACAAACCGAGCGATAAAAATCCATCTACAACATGACCACAATAAAAGCAAACCAAGCGATAAAGATCCGTCTACAACCATGACAACAATAAAAGCAAATCAAGCGATAAAGATCCATCTACAACCATGACAACAATAAGAGCAAACCAAGCGATAAAGATCTATCTACAACATAACCACAATAAAAGCAAACCAAGCGATAGAGATCCATCTACAACCATGATCACAATAAAAGCAAACCAAGCGATAAAGATCCATCTACAACCATGACCACAATACAAGCAAACCAAGCGATAAAGATCCATCTACAACATGACCACAATAAAAACAAACCGAGCGATAAAGATCCATCTACAACATGACCACAATAAAAGCAAACCAAGCGATAAAGATCTACAACCATGACAACAATAAAAGCAAACCAAGCGATAAAGATCTATCTACAACATGACCACAATAAAACCAAACCAAGCGATAAAGATCTATCTACAACATGACCACAATAAAAGCAAACCAAGCGATAAAGATCTATCTACAACATGACCACAATAAAAGCAAACCAAGCGATAAAGATCCATCTACAACATGACCACAATAAAAGCAAACCAAGCGATAAAGATCCATCTACAACCATGACCACAATAAAAGCAAACCAAGCGATAAAGATCCATCTACAACATGACCACAATAAAAGCAAACCAAGTGATAAAGATCCATCTACAACCATGACCACAATAAAGCAAGCCAAGCGATAAAAATCCATCAACAACCATGACAACAATAAAAGCAAACCGAGCGATAAAAATCCATCTACAACATGACCACAATAAAAGCAAACCAAGCGATAAAGATCCATCTAAAACCATGACCACAATAAAAGCAAACCAAGTGATAAAGATCCATCTAAAACCATGACCACAATAAAAGCAAACCAAGCAATAAAGATCCATTTGCAACATGACCACAATAAAAGCAAACCAAGCGATAAAGATCCATCTACAACATGACCACAATAAAACCAAACCAAGCGATAAAGATCCATCTACAACATGACGACAATAAAAGCAAACCAAGCGATAAAGATTCATCTGCAACATGACCACAATAAAAGCAAACCAAGCGATAAAGATCCATCTACAACCATGACCACAATAAAAGCTAACCAAGCGATAAAGATCCATCTACAACATGACCACAATAAAAGCAAACCAAGCGATAAAGATCCATCTACAACATGACCACAATAAAAGCAAACCAAGCGATAAAGATCCATCTAAAACCATGACCACAATAAAAGCAAACCAAGCGATAAAGATCCATCTACAACATGACCACAATAAAAGCAAACCAAGCGATAAAGATCCATCTACAACATGACCACAATAAAAGCAAACCAAGCGATAAAGATCCATCTACAACTCTGACCACAATAAAAGCAAACCAAGCGATAAAGATCCATCTACAACCATGACCACAATAAAAGCAAACCAAGCGATAAAGATCCATCTACAACATGACCACAATAAAAGCAAAGCAGGCGATAAAGATCTACAACCATGACCACAATAAAAGCAAACCAAGCGATAAAGATCCATCTACAACCATGACCACAATAAAAGTAAACCAAGTGATAAAGATCCATCTACAAACATGACAACAATAAAAGCAAGCCAAGCGATAAAGATCCATCTACAACATGACCACAATAAAAGCAAACCAAGTGATAAAGATCCATCTACAACATGACCACAATAAAAGCAAACCGAGCGATAAAGATCCATCTACAACAATGACAACAATAAAAGCAAACCAAGTGATAAAGATCCATCTACAGCATGACCACAATAAAAGCAAACCAAGCGATAAAGATCCATCTACAACATGACCACAATAAAAGCAAACCAAGCGATAAAGATCCATCTACAACATGACCACAATAAAAGCAAACCAAGCGATAAAGATCCATCTACAACCATGACAACAATAAAAGCAAACCAAGCGATAAAGATCCATCTACAACATGACCACAATAAAAGCAAACCAAGCGATAAATATCCGTCTACAACATGACCACAATAAAAGCAAACCAAGTGATAAAGATCCATCTACAACCATGACCACAATAAAAGCAAACCAAGTGATAGAGATCCATCTACAACCATGACCACAATAAAAGTAAACCGAGCAATAAAGATCCATCTAAAACCATGACCACAATAAAAGCAAACCAAGCGATAAATATCCGTCTACAACATGACCACAATAAAAGCAAACCAAGCGATAAAGATCTATCTGCAACATGACCACAATAAAGCAAACAAAGCGATAAAGATCTATCTGCAACATGACCACAAAAAAGCAAACCAAGCGATAAAGATCCATCTACAACCATGACCACAATAAAAGCAAACCAAGCGATACAGATCCATCTACAACCATGACGACAATAATAGTAAACCAAGCGATAAAGATCCATCTACAACCATGACCACAATAAAAGCAAATCAAGCGATAAAGATCGATCTACAATATGACCACAATAAAGCAAACCAAGCGACAAAGATCCATCTACAACCATGACAACAATAAAAGCAAACCAAGCGATAAAGATCCATCTACAACAATCACCACAATAAAAGCAAACCAAGCGATAAATATCCATCTACAACATGACCACAATAAAAGCAAGCCAAGCGATAAAGATCTATCTACAACATGACCACAATAAAAGCAAACCAAGCGATAGAGATCCATCTACAACCATGACCACAATAAAAGCAAACCAAGCGATAAAGATCCATCTATCTACAACCATGACAACAATAAAAGCAAACCAAGCGATAAAGATCCATCTACAGCATGACCACAATAAAAGCAAACCGAGCGATAAAGATCCATCTACAACATGACCACAATAAAAGCAAAACAGGCGATAAAGATCCATCAACAACCATGACAACAATAAAAGCAAAACAGGCGATAAAGATGCATCAACAACCATGACCACAATAAAAGCAAACCACGCGATAAAGATCAATCTACAACCATGACCACAATAAAAGCAAACCAAGCGATAAAGATCCATCAACAACCATGACAACAATAAAAGCAAAACAGGCGATAAAGATGCATCAACAACCATGACCACAATAAAAGCAAACCACGCGAAAAAGATCCATCAACAACCATGACCACAATAAAGCAAACCAAGTGATAAGATCAATCTACAACGTGACCAAAATAAAAGCAAACCGAGCGATATAGATCCATCTACAACCATGACCACAATAAAAGCAAACCAAGCGATAAAGATCCATCTACAACATGACCACAATAAAAGCAAACCAAGCGATAAAGATCCATCTACAACGTGACCACAATAAAACCAAACCAAGTGATAAAGATCCATCTAGAACATGACCACAATAAAAGCAAACCGAGCGATACAGATCCATCTACAACCATGACCACAATAAAAGTAAACCATGCGATAAAGATCCATCTACAACATGACCACAATAAAAGTAAACCATGCGATACAGATCCATCTACAACATGACAACAATAAAAGTAAACCAAGTGATAAAGATCCATCTACAACCATGACCACAATAAAAGCAAATCAAGCGATAAAGATCCATCAACAACATGACAACAATAAAAGCAAACCAAGTGATAAAGATCCGTCTACAACCATGACAACAATAAAAGTAAACCAAGTGATAAAGATCCATCTACAACATGACCACAATAAAAGTAAACCAAGCGATAAAGATCCATCTACAACCATTACAATAAAAGCAAACCAAGCGATAAAGATCCATCTACAACCATGACCACAATAAATGCAAACCAAGCGATAAAGATCCATCTACAACATGACCACATTAAAAGCAAACCAAGCGATAAAGATCCATCTACAACATGACCACAATAAAAGCAAACCAAGTGATAAAGATCCATCTACAACCATGACCACAATAAAAGCAAACCAGGCGATAAAGATCCATCTACAACATGACAACAATAAAAGTAAACCAAGTGATAAAGATCCATCTACAACATGACCACAACAAAAGCAAACCAAGCGATAAAGATCCATCTACAACATGACCACAATAAAAGTAAACCTAGCGATAAAGATCCATCTACAACATGACAACAATAAAAGTAAACCAAACGATAAAGATCCATCTACAACATGACCACAATAAAAGCAAACCAAGCGATAAAGATCCATCTACAACATGACCACAACAAAAGCAAACCATGCGATAAAGATCCATCTACATCATGACCACAATAATAGTAAACCAAGTGATAAAGATCCATCTACAAACATGACAACAATAAAAGCAAGCCAAGCGATAAAGATCCATCTACAACATGACCACAATAAAAGCAAACCATGCGATACAGATCCATCTACAACATGACAACAATAAAAGTAAACCAAGTGATAAAGATCTATCTACAACATGACCACAATAAAAGCAAACCAAGTGATAAAGATCCATCTACAACATGACGACAATAAAAGCAAACCAAGCGATAAAGATCCATCTACAACATGACAACAATAAAACCAAACCAAGCGATAAAGATCCATCTACAACCATGACGACAATAAAAGCAAACCAAGCGATAAAGATCCATCTACAACATGACAACAATAAAAGCAAACCAAGCGATAAAGATCCATCTACAACCATGACGACAATAAAAGCAAACCAAGCGATAAAGATCCCTCTACAACCATGACAACAATAAAAGCAAACCACGCGATAAAGATCCATCTATAACATGACCACAATAAAAGCAAACCAAACGATAAAGATCCATCTACAACCATTACAATAAAAGCAAACCAAGTGATAAAGATCCATCTACAGCATGACAACAATAAAAGTAAACCAAGCGATAAAGGTCCATCTACAACCATGACAACAATAAAAGCAAACCAAGCGATAAAGATCCATCTACAGCCATGACCACAATAAAAGCAAACCAAGCGATAAAGATCCATCTACAACATGACAACAATAAAAGCAAACCAAACGATAAAGATCCATCTACAACCATTACAATAAAAGCAAACCAAGCGATAAAGATCCATCTACAACCATGACCACAATAAAAGCAAACCAAGTGATAAAGATCCATCTACAACATGACCACAATAAAAGCAAACCAAGTGATAAAGATCCATCTACAACATGACCACAATAAAAGCAAACCAAACGATAAAGATCCGTCTACAACCATGACAACAATGAAAGCAAACCAGGCGATAAAGATCCATCTACAACCATGACAACAATAAAAGCAAACCAAACGATAAAGATCCATCTACAACCATTACAATAAAAGCAAACCAAGTGATAAAGATCCATCTACAGCATGACCACAATAAAAGCAAACCAAACGATAAAGATCCATCAACAACCATTACAATAAAAGCAAACCAAGCGATAATGATCCATCTACAACTATGACCACAATAAAAGAAAACCAAGCGATAAAGAACCATTTACAAAATGACCACAATAAAAGCAAACCAAGTGATAAAGATCCATCTACAACATGACAACAATAAAAGCAAACCAAGTGATAAAGATCCATCTAGAACATGACCACAATAAAAGCAAACCAAGCGATAAAGATCCATCTACAGCATGACCACAATAAAAGCAAACCAAGTGATAAAGATCCATCTAGAACATGACCACAATAAAAGCAAACCGAGCGATAAAGGTCCATCTACAACATGACCACAATAAAAGCAAACCAAGCGATAAAGATCCATCTACAACATGACTACAATAAAAGCAAACCAA
The DNA here is from genome assembly GCA_963971305.1 of Arcuatula senhousia. Taxonomy (NCBI): domain Eukaryota; kingdom Metazoa; phylum Mollusca; class Bivalvia; order Mytilida; family Mytilidae; genus Arcuatula; species Arcuatula senhousia. The sequence continues at coordinate 2,953,830 of OZ020316.1, read as the reverse complement.
GCGACAAAGATCTATCTACAACCATGACCACAATAAAAGCAAACCAAGCGATAAAGATCCATCTACAACCATGACCACAATAAAAGCAAACCAAGCGATAAAGGTCCATCTACAACATGACCACAATAAAAGCAAACCAAGCTATAAAGATCCATCTACAACATGACAACAATAAAAGCAAACCAAGTGATAAAGATCCATCTACAACCATGACAACAATGAAAGCAAACCAGGCGATAAAAATCCATTTACAACCATGACAACAATAAAAGCAAACCAAGCGATAAAGATCCATCTACAACCATGACCACAATAAAAGCAACATGACCACAATAAAAGCAAACCATGCGATATAGATCCGTCTACAACCATGACCACAATAAAAGCAAACCAAGCGATAAAGATCCATCTACAACCATGACCATAATAAAAGCACACCAAGCGATAAAGGTCCATCTACAACATGAACACAATAAAAGCAAACCAAGCAATAAAGATCCATCTATAACCATGACCACAATAAAAGCAAACCAAGCGATAAAGATCCATCTACAACATGACAACAATAAAAGCAAACCAGGCGATAAAGATCCATCTACAACCATGAGCACAATAAAAGTAAACCAAGCGATAAAGTCCATCTACAACATGACCACAATAAAAGCAAACCAAGCGATAAAGATCCATCTACAACCATGAGCACAATAAAAGCAAACCAAGCGATAAAGATCCATCTACAACCATGACAACAATAAAAGCAAACCAAGCGATAAAGATCCATCTACAACATGACAACAATAAAAGCAAACCAAGCGATAAAGATCTATCTACAACATGACAACAATAAAAGCAAACCAAGCGATAAAGATCCATCTACAACCATGACAACAATAAAAGCAAACCGAGCGATAAAGATCCATCTACAACATGACCACAACAAAAGCAAACCAAGTGGTAAAGATCCATCTACAGCATGACCACAATAAAAGAAAACCAAGCATTAAGGATCCATTTACAAAATGACCACAATAAAAGCAAACCAAGTGATAAAGATCCATCTACAGCCATGACAACAATAAAAGCAAACCAAGTGATAAAGATCCATCTACAACCATGACAACAATAAAAGCAAACCAAGTGATAAAGATCTATCTACAACATGACAACAATAAAAGCAAACCAAGCAATAAAGATCTATCTACAACATGACCACAATAAAAGCAAACCAAACGATAAAGATCTATCTACAACCATGACGACAATAAAAGCAAACCAAGCGATAAAGATCCATCTACAGCCATGACAACAATAAAAGCAAACCAAGTGATAAAGATCCATCTACAACCATGACAACAATAAAAGCAAACCAAGTGATAAAGATCTATCTACAACCATGACAACAATAAAAGCAAACCAAGTGATAAAGATCTATCTACAACATGACAACAATAAAAGCAAACCAAGCGATAAAGGTCCATCTACAACATGACGACAATAAAAGCAAACCAAGTGATAAAGATCCATCTACAACATGACAACAATAAAAGCAAACCAAGTGATAAAGGTCCATCTACAACATGACCACAATAAAAGCAAACCAAACGATAAAGATCTATCTACAACCATGACGACAATAAAAGCAAACCAAGCGATAAAGATCCATCTACAACCATGACCACAATAAAAGCAAACCAAGTGATAAAGATCAATCTACAACATGACAACAATAAAAGCAAACCAAGTGATAAAGATCCATCTACAACCATGACCACAATAAAAGCAAACCAAGTGATAAAGATCAATCTACAACCATGACGACAATAAAAGCAAACCAAGCGATAAAGATCCATCTACAACCATGACCACAATAAAAGCAAACCAAGCGATAAAGATCCATCTACAACCATGACCACAATAAAAGCAAACCGAGCGATAAAGATCCATCTACAACATGACCACAACAAAAGCAAACCAAGTGGTAAAGATCCATCTACAGCATGACCACAATAAAAGCAAACCAAGCACTAAAGATCCATCTACAACATGACCACAATAAAAGCAAACCGAGCGATAAAGATCCATCTACAACATGACCACAATAAAAGCAAACCAATTGATAAAGATCCATCTACAGCATGACCACAATAAAAGAAAACCAAGCGATAAAGATCCATCTACAGCATGACCACAATAAAAGCAAACCAAGCGATAAAGATCCATCTACAACCATTACAATAAAAGCAAACCAAGCGATAATGATCCATCTACAACCATGACCACAATAAAAGAAAACCAAGCGATAAAGATCCATTTACAACATGACCACAATAAAAGCAAACCAAGTGATAAAGATCCATCTACAGCATGACCACAATAAAAGCAAACCAAACGATAAAGATCCATCTACAACCATTACAATAAAAGCAAACCAAGCGGCGATAAAGATCCATTTACAACATGACCACAATAAAAGCAAACCAAGTGATAAAGATCCATCTACAGCATGACCACAATAAAAGCAAACCAAACGATAAAGATCCATCTACAACCATTACAATAAAAGCAAACCAAGCGATAATGATCCATCTACAACTATGACCACAATTAAAGAAAACCAAGCGATAAAGATCCATTTACAACATGACCACAATAAAAGCAAACCAAGTGATAAAGATCCATCTACAACATGACCACAATAAAAGCAAACCAAGTGATAAAGATCCATCTACAACCATGACAACAATGAAAGCAAACCAGGCGATAAAGATCCATTTACAACCATGACAACAATAAAAGCAAACCAAGCGATAAAGATCCATCTACAACCATGACCACAATAAAAGCAAACCATGCGATATAGATCCGTCTACAACCATGACCACAATAAAAGCAAACCAAGCGATAAAGATCCTTCTACAACCATGACCACAATAAAAGCACACCAAGCGATAAAGGTCCATCTACAACATGAACACAATAAAAGCAAACCAAGCAATAAAGATCCATCTATAACCATGACCACAATAAAAGCAAACCAAGCGATAAAGATCCATCTACGACATGACAACAATAAAAGCAAACCAGGCGATAAAGATCCATCTACAACCATGAGCACAATAAAAGTAAACCAAGCGATAAAGGTCCATCTACAACATGACCACAATAAAAGCAAACCAAGCGATAAAGATCCATCTACAACCATGAGCACAATAAAAGCAAACCAAGCGATAAAGATCCATCTACAACCATGACAACAATAAAAGCAAACCAAGCGATAAAGATCCATCTACAACATGACAACAATAAAAGCAAACCAAGCGATAAAGATCTATCTACAACATGACAACAATAAAAGCAAACCAAGCGATAAAGATCCATCTACAACCATGACCACAATAAAAGCAAACCAAACGATAAAGATCTATCTACAACCATGAGCACAATAAAAGCAAACCAAGCGATAAAGATCCATCTACAACCATGATCACAATAAAAGCAAACCAAGCGATAAAGATCCATCTACAACATGACAACAATAAAAGCAAACCAAGCGATAAAGATCTATCTACAACATGACAACAATAAAAGCAAACCAAGCGATAAAGATCTATGTACAACCATGACAACAATAAAAGCAAACCAAGCGATAAAGATCTATCTACAACCATGAGCACAATAAAAGCAAACCAAGCGATAAAGATCCATCTACAACCATGACAACAATAAAAGTAAACCAAGCGATAAAGGTCCATCTACAACATGACCACAATAATAGCAAACCAAGCGATAAAGATCCATCTACAACCAAGAGCACCATAAAAGCAAACCAAGCAATAAAGATCCATCTACAACCATGAGCACAATAAAAGCAAACCAAGCGATAAAGATCCATCTACAAACATGACCACAATAAAAGCAAACCAAGCGATTAAGATCCGTCTACAACCATGACCACAATAAAAGAAAACCAATCGATAAAGATCCATCTACAACCATGACAACAATGAAAGCAAACCAAGCGATAAAGATCCATCTACAACCATGACCACAATAAAAGCAAACCAAACGATAAAGATCCATCTACAACATGACAACAATAAAAGCAAACCAAGCGATAAAGATCTATCTACAACATGACAACAAAAAAAGCAAACCAAGCGATAAAGATCCATCTACAACCATGACCACAATAAAAGCAAACCAAGCGATAAAGATCCATCTACAACCATGACAACAATGAAAGCAAACCAAGCGATAAAGATCCATCTACAACATGACAACAATAAAAGCAAACCAAGCGATAAAGATCTATCTACAACATGACAACAATAAAAGCAAACCAAGCGATAAAGATCCATCTACAACCATGACCACAATAAAAGCAAACCATGCGATAAAGATCCATCTACAACCATGACCACAATAAAAGCAAACCAAGCGATAAAGATCCGTCTACAACCATGACAACAATAAAAGCAAACCAAGCGATAAAGGTCCATCTACAACATGACCACAATAAAAGAAAACCAAGCGATAAAGGTCCATCTACAACCATGACAACAATAAAAGCAAACCAAGCGATAAAGATCCATCTACAACCATGACAACAATAAAAGCAAACCAAGCGATAAAGATCCATCTACAACCATGACCACAATAAAAGCAAACCAAGCGATAAAGATCCGTCTACAACCATGACCACAATAAAAGCAAACCAAGCGATAAAGATCCGTCTACAACCATGACAACAATAAAAGCAAACCAAGCGATAAAGGTCCATCTACAACATGACCACAATAAAAGCAAACCAAGCGATAAAGGTCCATCTACAACCATGACAACAATAAAAGCAAACCAAGCGATAAAGATCCATCTACAACCATGACAACAATAAAAGCAAACCAAGCGATAAAGGTCCATCTACAACATGACCACAATAAAAGCAAACCAAGCGATAAAGGTCCATCTACAACCATGACAACAATAAAAGCAAACCAAGCGATAAAGATCCATCTACAACATGACCAGAATAAAAGCAAACCAAGCGATAAAGATCCATCTACAACCATGACAACAATAAAAGCAAACCAAGCGATAAAGGTCCATCAACAACCATGACCACAATAAAAGCAAACCAAGCGATAAAGATCCATCTACAACCATGACCACAATAAAAGCAAACCGAGCGATAAAGATCCATCTACAACATGACCATAATACAAGCAAACCAAGCGATAAAGATCCATCTACAACATGACCAGAATACAAGCAAACCAAGCGATAAAGATCCGTCTACAACATGACCACAATAAAAGCAAACCAAGCGATAAAGGTCCATCTACAACCATGACAACAATAAAAGCAAACCAAGCGATAAAGATCTATCTACAACCATGACCACAATAAAAGCAAACCAAGCGATAAAGATCCATCTACAACCATGAGCACAATAAAAGCAAACCAAGCGATAAAGATCCATATACAACCATGAGCACAATAAAAGTAAACCAAGCGATAAAGATCTATCTACAACATGACAACAATAAAAGCAAACCAAGCGATAAAGATCCATATACAACCATGACCAAAATAAAAGCACACCAAGCGATAAAGATCTATCTACAACCATGACCACGATAAAAGCAAACCAAGCGATTAAGATCCATCTACAGCCATGACCACAATACAAGCAAACCAGGCAATAAAGATCCATCTACAACCATGACCACAATAAAAGCAAACCAAGCGATAAAGATCCATCTACAACCATGACCACAATAAAAGCAAACCAAGCGATAAAGATCCATCTACAACCATGACCACAATAAAAGCAAACCAAGCGATAAAGATCCATCTACAACATGACCACAATAAAAGCAAACCAAGCGATAAAGATCCATCTACAACCATGACCACAATAAAAGCAAACCAAGCGATAAAGATCCATCTACAGCATGACCACAATAAAAGCAAACCAAGCGATAAAGATCCATCTACAACATGACAACAATAAAAGCACACCAAGCGATAAAGATCCATCTACAACATGACCACAATAAAAGCAAACCAAGCGATAAAGATCCATCTACAACCATGACCACAATAAAAGCAAACCAAGTGATAAAGATCCATCTACAACCATGACAACAATAAAAGCAAACCAAGCGATAAAGATCCATCTACAACATGACAACAATAAAAGCAAACCAAGCGATAAAGATCCATCTACAACCATGACCACAATAAAAGCAAACCAAGTGATAAAGATCCATCTACAACATGACGACAATAAAAGTAAACCAAGCGATAAAGATCCATTTACAACCATGACAACAATAAAAGGAAACCAAGTGATAAAGATCCATCTACAGCCATGACCACAATAAAAGCAAACCAAGCGATAAAGATCCATCTACAACATTAACACAATTAAAGCAAACCAAGCAATAAAGATCCATCTATAACCATGACCACAATAAAAGCAAACCAAGCGATAAAGATCCATCTACTACCATGACCACAATACAAGCAAACAGAGTGATAAAGATCCATCTACAACCATGACCACAATAAAAGCAAACTAAGCGATAAAGATCCGTCTACAACCATGACAACAATGAAAGCAAACCAAGCGATAAAGATTCATCTGCAACCATGATCACAATAAAAGCAAACCAAGCGATAAAGTTCTATCTACAACCATGAGCACAATGAAAGCAAACCAGGCGATAAAGATCCGTCTACAACCATGACAACAATAAAAACAAACCAAGCGATAAAGATTCATCTACAACATGACGACAATAAAAGTAAACCAAGCGATAAAGGTCCATCTACTACCATGACCACAATACAAGCAAACAGAGTGATAAAGATCCATCTACAACCATGACCACAATAAAAGCAAACCAAGCGATAAAGATCCATCTACAACCATGACCACAATAAAAGCAAACCATGCGATATAGATCCGTCTACAACCATGACCACAATAAAAGCAAACCAAGCGATAAAGATCCATCTACAACCATGACCACAATAAAAGCACACCAAGCGATAAAGGTCCATCTACAACATGAACACAATAAAAGCAAACCAAGCAATAAAGATCCATCTATAACCATGACCACAATAAAAGCAAACCAAGCGATAAAGATCCATCTACAACATGACAACAATAAAAGCAAACCAGGCGATAAAGATCCATCTACAACCATGAGCACAATAAAAGTAAACCAAGCGATAAAGGTCCATCTACAACATGACCACAATAAAAGCAAACCAAGCGATAAAGATCCATCTACAACCATGAGCACAATAAAAGCAAACCAAGCGATAAAGATCCATCTACAACCATGACAACAATAAAAGCAAACCAAGCGATAAAGATCCATCTACAACATGACAACAATAAAAGCAAACCAAGCGATAAAGATCCATCTACAATATGACAACAATAAAAGCAAACCAAGCGATAAAGATCCATCTACAACCATGACCACAATAAAAGCAAACCAAACGATAAAGATCTATCTACAACCATGAGCACAATAAAAGCAAACCAAGCGATAAAGATCCATCTACAACCATGATCACAATAAAAGCAAACCAAGCGATAAAGATCCATCTACAACATGACAACAATAAAAGCAAACCAAGCGATAAAGATCTATCTACAACATGACAACAATAAAAGCAAACCAAGCGATAAAGATCCATGTACAACCATGACAACAATAAAAGCAAACCAAGCGATAAAGATCTATCTACAACCATGAGCACAATAAAAGCAAACCAAGCGATAAAGATCCATCTACAACCATGACAACAATAAAAGTAAACCAAGCGATAAAGGTCCATCTACAACATGACCACAATAAAAGCAAACCAAGCGATAAAGATCCATCTACAACCATGAGCACAATAAAAGCAAACCAAGCGATAAAGATCCATCTACAACCATGACAACAATAAAAGCAAACCAAGCGATAAAGATCCATCTACAACATGACAACAATAAAAGCAAACCAAGCGATAAAGATCCATCTACAATATGACAACAATAAAAGCAAACCAAGCGATAAAGATCCATCTACAACCATGACCACAATAAAAGCAAACCAAGCAATAAAGATCCATCTACAACCATGAGCACAATAAAAGCAAACCAAGCGATAAAGATCCATCTACAAACATGACCACAATAAAAGCAAACCAAGCGATTAAGATCCGTCTACAACCATGACCACAATAAAAGAAAACCAATCGATAAAGATCCATCTACAACCATGACAACAATGAAAGCAAACCAAGCGATAAAGATCCATCTACAACCATGACCACAATAAAAGCAAACCAAACGATAAAGATCCATCTACAACATGACAACAATAAAAGCAAACCAAGCGATAAAGATCTATCTACAACATGACAACAATAAAAGCAAACCAAGCGATAAAGATCCATCTACAACCATGACCACAATAAAAGCAAACCAAGCGATAAAGATCCATCTACAACCATGACAACAATAAAAGCAAACCAAGCGATAAAGATCCATCTACAACATGACAACAATAAAAGCAATCCAAGCGATAAAGATCTATCTACAACATGACAACAATAAAAGCAAACCAAGCGATAAAGATCCATCTACAACCATGACCACAATAAAAGCAAACCATGCGATAAAGATCCATCTACAACCATGACCACAATAAAAGCAAACCAAGCGATAAAGATCCGTCTACAACCATGACAACAATAAAAGCAAACCAAGCGATAAAGGTCCATCTACAACCATGACAACAATAAAAGCAAACCAAGCGATAAAGATCCATCTACAACATGACAACAATAAAAGCAAACCAAGCGATAAAGATCCATCTACAACCATGACCACAATAAAAGCAAACCATGTGATAAAGATCCATCTACAACCATGACCACAATAAAAGCAAACCAAGCGATAAAGATCCGTCTACAACCATGACAACAATAAAAGCAAACCAAGCGATAAAGGTCCATCTACAACCATGACAACAATAAAAGCAAACCAAGCGATAAAGGTCCATCTACAACATGACCACAATAAAAGCAAACCAAGCGATAAAGGTCCATCTACAACCATGACAACAATAAAAGCAAACCAAGCGATAAAGATCCATCTACAACATGACCAGAATAAAAGCAAACCAAGCGATAAAGATCCATCTACAACCATGACAACAATAAAAGCAAACCAAGCGATAAAGGTCCATCAACAACCATGACCACAATAAAAGCAAACCAAGCGATAAAGATCCATCTACAACCATGACCACAATAAAAGCAAACCGAGCGATAAAGATCCATCTACAACATGACCAGAATACAAGCAAACCAAGCGATAAAGATCCATCTACAACCATGACCACAATAAAAGCAAACCAAGCGATAAAGATCTATCTACAACCATGACCACAATAAAAGCAAACCAAGCGATAAAGATCCATCTACAACCATGAGCACAATAAAAGCAAACCAAGCGATAAAGATCCATCTACAACCATGAGCACAATAAAAGTAAACCAAGCGATAAAGATCTATCTACAACATGACAACAATAAAAGCAAACCAAGCGATAAAGATCCATATACAACCATGACCAAAATAAAAGCACACCAAGCGATAAAGATCTATCTACAACCATGACTACAATAAAAGCAAACCAAGCGATAAAGATCCATCTACAACCATGACCAAAATAAAAGCCCACCAAGCGATAAAGATCTATCTACAACCATGACCACAATAAAAGCAAACCAAGCGATAAAGATCCATCTACAACCATGACCAAAATAAAAGCACACCAAGCGATAAAGATCTATCTACAACCATGATCACAATAAAAGTAAACCAAGCGATAAAGATCCATCTACAGCCATGACCACAATACAAGCAAACCAGGCAATAAAGATCCATCTACAACCATGACCACAATAAAAGCAAACCAAGCGATAAAGATCCATCTACAACATGACAACAATAAAAGCAAACCAAGTGATAAAGATCCATCTACAACATGACAATAATAAAAGCAAACCAAGAGATACAGATCCATCTACAACATGACCACAATAAAAGCAAACCAAGCAATAAAGATCCATCTATAACCATGACCACAATAAAAGCAAACCAAGCGATAAAGATCCATCTACAACATGACCACAATAAAAGCAAACCAAGCGATAAAGATCCATCTACAACCATGACCACAATAAAAGCAAACCAAGTGATAAAGATCCATCTACAACCATGACCACAATAAAAGCAAACCAAGCGATAAAGATCCATCTACAACCATGACCACAATAAAAGCAAACCAAGCGATAAATATCCATCTACAACCATGACAACAATAAAAGCAATCCAAGCGATAAAGATCCATCTACAACCATGACCACAATAAAAGCAAACCAAGCGATAAAGATCCATCTACAACCATGAGCACCATAAAAGCAAACCAAGCGATAAAGATCCATCTACAACCATGAGCACCATAAAAGCAAACCAAGCGATAAAGATCCATCTACAACCATGACAACAATAAAAGCAAACCAAGCGATAAAGATCCATCTACAACCATGAGCACCATAAAAGCAAACCAAGCGATAAAGATCCATCTACAACCATGACAACAATAAAAGCAAACCAAGCGATAAAGATCCATCTACAACCATGACCACAATAAAAGCAAACCAAGCGATAAAGATCCATCTACAACCATGACCACAATAAAAGCAAACTAAGCGATAAAGATCCGTCTACAACATGACCACAATAAAAGCAAACCAAGTGATAAAGATCTATCTACAACATGACCACAATAAAAGTAAACCAAGCGATAAAGATCCATTTATAACCATGACAACAATAAAAGGAAACCAAGTGATAAAGATCCATCTACAGCCATGACCACAATAAAAGCAAACCAAGCGATAAAGATCCATCTACAACATGAACACAATTAAAGCAAACCAAGCAATAAAGATCCATCTATAACCATGACCACAATAAAAGCAAACCAAGCGATAAAGATCCATCTACTACCATGACAACAATACAAGCAAACAGAGTGATAAAGATCCATCTACAACCATGACCACAATAAAAGCAAACTAAGCGATAAAGATCCGTCTACAACCATGACAACAATGAAAGCAAACCAAGCGATAAAGATTCATCTACAACCATGATCACAATAAAAGCAAACCAAGCGATAAAGTTCTATCTACAACCATGAGCACAATGAAAGCAAACCAGGCGATAAAGATCCGTCTACAACCATGACAACAATAAAAACAAACCAAGCGATAAAGATTCATCTACAACATGACGACAACAAAAGTAAACCAAGCGATAAAGGTCCATCTACTACCATGACCACAATACAAGCAAACAGAGTGATAAAGATCCATCTACAACCATGACCACAATAAAAGCAAACCAAGCGATAAAGATCCGTCTACAACCATGACAACAATGAAAGCAAACCAAGCGATAAAGATTCATCTACAACCATGATCACAATAAAAGCAAACCAAGCGATAAAGATCTATCTACAACCATGAGCACAATGAAAGCAAACCAGGCGATAAAGATCCGTCTACAACCATGACAACAATAAAAACAAACCAAGCGATAAATGTCCATCTACAACATGACGACAATAAAAGTAAACCAAGCGATAAAGGTCCATCTACAACATGACAACAATAAAAGCAAACCAAGCGATAAAGATCCATATACAACCATGACCAAAATAAAAGGAAACCAAGTGATAAAGATCCATCTACAGCCATGACCACAATAAAAGCAAACCAAGTGATAAAGATCCATCTACAGCCATGACCACAATAAAAGCAAACCAAGCGATAAAGATCCATCTACAACATGAACACAATTAAAGCAAACCAAGCAATAAAGATCCATCTATAACCATGACCACAATAAAAGCAAACCAAGCAACAAAGATCCATCTACAACATGACCACAATAAAAGAAAACCAAGCAATAAAGATCCGTCTACAACCATGACCACAATAAAAGCAAACTAAACGATAAAGATCCATCTACAACCATGACAACAATAAAAGCAAACCAAGCGATAAAGATCCATCTACAACCATGACAACAATAAAAGCAAACCAAGCGATAAAGATCCATATACAACCATGACCACAATAAAAGCAAACCAAGCGATAAAGATCCATCTACAACCATGACCACAATAAAAGCAAACCAAGCGATAAAGATCCATCTACAGCATGACCACAATAAAAGCAAACCAAGTGATAAAGATCCATCTACAACCATGACAACAATAAAAGTAAACCAAGTGATAAAGATCTATCTACAATCATGACCACAATAAAAGCAAACCAAGCGATAAAGATACATCTACAACATGACAACAACAAAAGCAAACCAAGCGATAAAGATCCATCTACAACCATGACCACAATAAAAGCAAACCATGCGATAAAGATCCATCTACAACCATGACAACAATAAAAGCAAACCAAGCGATAAAGATCCATCTACAACATGACAACAATGAAAGCAAACCAGGCGATAAAGATCCATTTACAACCATGACAACAATAAAAGCAAACCAAGCGATAAAGATCCATCTACAACCATGACCACAATAAAAGCAAACCATGCGATATAGATCCGTCTACAACCATGACCACAATAAAAGCAAACCAAGCGATAAAGATCCATCTACAACCATGACCACAATAAAAGCACACCAAGCGATAAAGGTCCATCTACAACATGAACACAATAAAAGCAAACCAAGCAATAAAGATCCATGTATAACCATGACCACAATAAAAGCAAACCAAGCGATAAAGATCCATCTACAACATGACAACAATAAAAGCAAACCAGGCGATAAAGATCCATCTACAACCATGAGCACAATAAAAGTAAACCAAGCGGTAAGGTCCATCTACAACATGACCACAATAAAAGCAAACCAAGCGATTAAGATCCATCTACAACATGACCACAATAAAAGCAAACCAAGCGATTAAGATCCATCTACAACCATGAGCACAATAAAAGCAAACCAAGCGATAAAGATCCATCTACAACCATGACAACAATAAAAGCAAACCAAGCGATAAAGATCCATCTACAACCATGACCACAATAAAAGCAAACCAAGCGATAAAGATCCATCTACAACCATGACAACAATAAAAGCAAACCAAGCGATAAAAATACATCTACAACATGACGACAATAAAAGCAAACCAAGCGATAAAGATCCATCTACAACCATGACAACAATAAAAGCAAACCAAGCAATAAAGATCCATCTACAGCCATGACCACAATAAAAGCAAACCAAGCGATAAAGATCCATCTACAACCATGACAACAATAAAAGTAAACCAAGCGATAAAGGTCCATCTACAACATGACCACAATAATAGCAAACCAAGCGATAAAGATCCATCTACAACCATGAGCACCATAAAAGCAAACCAAGCAATAAAGATCCATCTACAACCATGAGAACAATAAAAGCAAACCAAGCGATAAAGATCCATCTACAACATGACAACAATAAAAGCAAACCAAGCGATAAAGATCCATCTACAACCATGAGCACAATAAAAGAAAACCAATCGATAAAGATCCATCTACAACCATGACGACAATAAAAGCAAACCAAGCGATAAAGATCCATCTACAACCATGACAACAATAAAAGCAAACCAAACGATAAAGGTCCATCTATAACCATGACCACAATAAAAGCAAACCATGCGATAAAGATCCATCTACAACCATGACCACAATAAAAGCAAACCAAGCGATAAAGATCCGTCTACAACCATGACAACAATGAAAGCAAACCAAGCGATAAAGATCCATCTACAACATGACCACAATAAAAGCAAACCAAGCGATAAAGGTCCATCTACAACCATGACAACAATAAAAGGAAACCAAGCGATAAAGGTCCATCTACAACCATGACCACAATAAAAGCAAACCAAGCGATAAAGATCCATCTACAACCATGACCACAATAAAAGCAAACCGAGCGATAAAGATCCATCTACAACATGACCAGAATAAAAGCAAACCAAGCGATAAAGATCCATCTACAACCATGAGCACAATAAAAGCAAACCAAGCGATAAAGATCCATCTACAACCATGAGCACAATAAAAGCAAACCAAGCGATAAAGATCCGTCTACAATCGTGACAACCATAAAAGCAAACCAAGCGATAAAGGTCCATCTACAACATGACCACAATAAAAGCACACCAAGCGATAAAGGTCCATCTACAACATGAACGCAATAAAAGCAAACCAAGCGATAAAGATCCATCTACAACCATGACAACAATAAAAGCAAACCAAGCGATAAAGATCCATCTACAACCATGACAACAATAAAAGCAAACCAAGCGATAAATATCCATCTACAACCATGACAACAATAAAAGCAAACAAAGCGATAAAGATCCATATACAACCATGACCACAATAAAAGCAAACCAAGCGATAAAGATCCATCTACAACCATGATCACAATAAAAGCAAACCAAGCGATAAAGATTCATCTACAACCCTGACCACAATAAAAGCAAACCAAGCGATAAAGATTCATCTACAACCATGATCACAATAAAAGCAAACCAAGCGATAAAGATCTATCTACAACCATGAGCACAATAAAAGCAAACCAAGCGATAAAGATCCATCTACAACCATGACAACAATAAAAGCAAACCAAGCGATAAAGGTCAATCTACAACATGACCACAATAAAAGCAAACCAAGCGATAAAGGTCCATCTACAACCATGACAACAATAAAAGGAAACCAAGCGATAAAGGTCCATCTACAACCATGACTACAATAAAAGCAAACCAAGCGATAAAGATCCATCTACAACCATGACCACAATAAAAGCAAACCGAGCGATAAAGATCCATCTACAACATGACCAGAATAAAAGCAAACCAAGCGATAAAGATCCATCTACAACCATGAGCACAATAAAAGCAAACCAAGCGATAAAGATCCATCTACAACCATGAGCACAATAAAAGCAAACCAAGCGATAAAGATCCGTCTACAATCATGACAACCATAAAAGCAAACCAAGCGATAAAGGTCCATCTACAACATGACCACAATAAAAGCACACCAAGCGATAAAGGTCCATCTACAACATGATCACAATAAAAGCAAACCAAGCGATAAAGATCCATCTACAACCATGACAACAATAAAAGCAAACCAAGCGATAAAGATCCATCTACAACCATGACCACAATAAAAGCAAACCAAGCGATAAAGATCCATCTACAACCATGACAACAATAAAAGCAAACCAAGCGATAAAGATCCATCTACAACCATGACCACAATAAAAGCAAACCAGGCGATAAAGATCCATCTACAACATGACCACAATAAAAACAAACCAAGCGATAAAGATTCATCTACAACCATGACCACAATGACCACAATAAAAGCAAACCAAGCGATAAAGATTCATCTACAACCATGATCACAATAAAAGCAAACCAAGCGATAAAGATCTATCTACAACCATGAGCACAATAAAAGCAAACCAAGCGATAAAGATCCATCTACAACCATGAGCACAATAAAAGCAAACCAAGCGATAAAGATCCGTCTACAACCATGACAACCATAAAAGCAAACCAAGCGATAAAGGTCCATCTACAACATGACCACAATAAAAGCAAACCAAGCGAAAGCATGAATCTGTTCAAAAGACATTATACCTAATCTCGCAACATTTGGGACGGAAGGATGAACTTACCTTCGCAGAATGGACATAAAACCCAAATTGAGGTAGATGAGGTGTCTAAAATTCTTTAATTTTGCCACATTAGTTATTCCTAGAATGGTACTTAAAATGTAGATAATAAAAGTTCACAATCGGATGTTTTGTAGAAACAACTTCGAAAAATGCGTGTTTTAGTACATTTAATATAGGATCAATAGGGGAAAAATTCAAATTTCATTCATCTAAGAAAATTCACTCCACGGATTTGACTTAAAATTTGTGAATATTTTTGTTTTGTGTGAATTTTTGAATATACTAAATAAAAATTAAATTCACCATCATTTTTTTTCTAAAGTGAAAAATGTGTTTTTCCCCATTGTTTCTATATAAATAATAAGGGAAATAATGAAGCTGGCAAAGAAAGTGAATTTCATCAAAATTTGTGTTGTCATCATTAATTTTGATGTTTACCTAGCCCAATAGAAATCAGCTAGAGCAGCTAGCATTATAGAATTTTATTCTTATGATAGAATAAGATGCTCAGTGATAGATACTTCATCTACTTTAATCCTAAGCAATATAGACGTTTTACTTTTTCATACAGTTAATATGGACTTTATGCCTACCTGTCTAATGAATATATTTATAATCACGTGTCCATTTTTCAGAAATCACACGCATTAACACATTTGTTAATAATTACTCAATTTATCCGTTTAAATCTAAAAACATGAAACCCTTGATTTTTACCTTAATCCAACAATATTTATAAATCTTCATATGAACCATCGCTGGTAAAATGTCAATTTCCTTACGTGAAGAGATTACTAGGAATGTATGTATCAATGTATCAAAGGTAATTTATTAAGTAAATAGAGATAAACTATATGTATGGGCTTTCAATAATTTAAGTAAAGCAAAATATATATCTTGTCTTACGTAATAAAGAGGAGCAGTGCATGAATATTCATTGTTGGAAATAGTTTTGTTTATCTAAATGACACTGGCTAACTTCATTGGGATGTCACTCATATTATTGTAGTCTATTCCTACTTTTTTGCATTTCTTGATCTTTAAATCACAGCCTTAACAATATCTCCTAATTTTTGTCAAAATCTTTACTACATAATATTGTTTACTATGGTTCTAAAACCTAACAAACCTGAGTACCTATGGGGCATCCAAATGTCAAAAGTCCGAAAGTACAAAGACAAAACCAGTAAACACCAACAAAAAAGCACCACGAAATGTATTCCAGCTTATGGAGTTTTCGTATCTCAATTGATTCGTTATTCCAGCGCGACTTACATTGATTTCCTAAGCAGAGCGTCATGTCTGACATAAAAAAAATGTTCACACAGGGTTATTTTGTTCTTCGGTTGCTGTCTTCATTCAAGAAATTTTACGGAAGACGTCATTCCCTTATAGACAAATATGGAATTTCGATCTCTCAGATGATGTTGGTTTGTCATAAGATTTTTGTTTTTTTCCGCTTTTACCGGATTTACCACACTAAATTAACTGTTGGCAACGCGACAGATGTGTTATAGCAAGCAGGAACTGCTTACTCTTCCGGAGCACCTGCGCTCACTTTCGTTACGACTGGAGTTCGCATTGTTGATTGACATTCAGTTATTTTGTGTTTCCATGTTTTACATGTTGTCTGTATTTGTCCTGTTCTCGTTGGTTTTTACTGGTGTTTACTGGTGTTGTCTTTGCCCTTTCGAACTTTGGACATTCGGATGTACCTCTGCATCTCTAAATAAAGGTAATAACAAAATTACCGAACTTGGATGATCAATCCCAAATGTTCATGAGAAAAGAAAAAAAAACCACAAGGAACCATAATGTAACGAAATTTTAATAGATGAATTGCACGCCAAAACAGTTTCCTTCCCCTACACACTTTTTACCACGGAATATAAACAAACGCAATTTATCGGTACGCTAATATTATATCTTTATTAACATGATTAAGGGTTTTAAACTATGATGGTTCTGTTTATTAAAGTCTAATTTATATTTGCATTAAGAAGGAATCATAAGGAAAGTGCGCATTGTTTTAATTACGCTAATCGCTAAGTAAATAACTTCCCTGTTTACATTGTTTATATAATTCTATTTATATACATTTGTAATGCACACGTTCGGAAATAAATTATCTAGAGTTTTCCTTAGTTGAGACGATAACAATATTTTCTATTACTTCAAAACGCATTAATGATTAAGATTTTTGGTATCGCCCATCAAACTTGGTATCGTCCAAAGCCTACGTCATCATGTCATATATAAACGCGAAACACTGGTTATTCTGGGTCATTCTGTTGTTGATCGTGAACGGTTTAATAGGTAATAATAAATATGGGTAAATACTTATAAGAGAAATACTGAGCGCAATCGCCCAGCCTGAATAAGGCTTAGGATTAGCTTGGTATAATAAAGTATAACGTTCACAAGCGGATGCGCTATATTGAGATTGCGCATTACCGAGGTTAGTTTGACCAGGAGCGGATCCGCCGATAGCGGATGCGCATTACCATAATACAGTTGCGGATTCGTCTATAGATTACAAGTCAGTAAACTTCATCTTACTATTACATCCCTATTCAAGATACCTCAAAGTCTTGATACGAACCTAAACAACACGTTACCACGTTACACAATTTGGCGGCAGCGTCGGGATAGGGATTCACAATGCGAAATCGATTTGATGAAGATCTACAAAGACTCATGGATGGAGTCGAATATTTGCGCATGGACGAAGATTTTCAAAGACTGCTCGATGGAGTAAATTCATTACGTGCCACTGTTAATGAAATAGCTGAGCATGAGGCAGATCCAGATTATACAGAGGAAGCACAGCAAACTACACCAAAGCATGCGCCACAGAACAGTCGACTGTACGACTTTTCTACCATCAAACAGGAGAAAGAGAGTGACACAAGAGGCAGGCGCACAACATCCACGCCAAGTACAGAGTATAGGAATACATCTGAAGATAGAGATCCTATTCAGAAAGAATTACGCTTTTCTGATGAACAAGATAGAAGCGCTTCCGCATCTAGTAGAGAACCGAGACAGTCTATCATGAGCAAGAGACCTGACAAGGAAGGGAAAGAAATGTCAATGAAATCTGCAACCTATGATGTTCTGTCACACATTTTGTGTTCCAGTTGTTATATATATTTCTATAGTTATTTTCTTCATCACTTTTGAAATTGGATAACTTCGACTTATATCGTTTCAAACTCCTGCTTGGATATTTGATAACTTCTCTAGATTTTTCGTCTCCTACATCATTGATCTGCGAGAGAACCCTAATGAAAGGATATTAGACCGTTTCCTTCCCCTTTGCCAGTTCTCCCCGCGCCATGCAACAAGAAAATTAGAACAGGACGCGCTCTGTAATTTGTGGCAACCACAGCGTGAGTAATGAACAATCAGTGTTTTAAATTGATCGTTTAACTTCTCCTTTACACAAACGTAACTTTATTCTATCTTGATGGATTCTAAATTTAATCAGTTGGTGAAACCAAGCATTGGACCAGACGAAGGGAATTTTACGTTATTTTATAATCAATATTTGGACATTTAAATTTGTTTTATGTAATACTTATATGAATATTTCATTGTATTTCACTTATCTATGATCCCCCTTTACAGTTTTACTATGAACTTTAACGTTTTTACATGTACTTTGTAACCTTAATTTGTCCCCCTTTATTTTCAGTATTTTACCACTACATCTGACTGTCTGTTTTGCTTAAAATAAAACGTCGCCCTTAGACCAAGTTATTTTTCCAAGGCCCAACAACTGTCAGAGGTTCATCTATCCGGGAGAGCCGGAATATATGATGGAAGTACACCATGGATAGACTTCAAGGCTCACTTTGAAGCAGTTTCTGAGATAAATAACTGGTCCCGAAGACAAAAGGGATTGTACTTGGCGGCAACGTTAAGAGGAGCTGCTCAAGGTGTGCTCGGTAATTTAGAAGGTGTAGATAAGAATGATTACACAAAGCTTGTCAACGCGCTCGAAAGTCGTTTTTCACCTGTTAATCAAACCGAGTTATATCGGGCAACGTTACGAGACAGAAGATTGAAAGCGTCAGAAACAATACCAGAGTTGGGTGAGAGCATTCGTTGTCTTACACACTTAGCATATCCGTCGGCACCTAGAGATGTAACTGAAACTCTGGCTAAAGATTATTTCATTGACGCCTTGCCTGATTTTGACATGAGATTAAGGATACAGCAGTCAAGACCAACATATCTAAATGATGCTATAAGACTAGCTGTTGAAATTGAAGCATTTACTAGAGCCGAGAAACAAAAGTCGCATGACAGAGGATTTGCTCGAACCAGTCAAGCAGTAGACAGGGTAGATGCGGTAAAATCAGAAAATGAGGTTGAAAGCAACATGAAAGAGTTCATGGAAAAAGTGACAAAATCATTAGAAAATTTCCATGTGGAAATAAAAGCGATGCAAGAGGCAACCGCCCGAGCTAAGCGCAAGTTTCAATTCAGAAAAACATCTACTTGCTATAATTGTGGGAAAAAGGGTCATTTCCGCCGAGAATGCAGACAGCCAACAAAAGACAAGAGCAACCAGTCAGAAAGTAGAAAAACAGATCACGCAAAGTCAGACAGTGTACATCCTTCTGTCAGAGTATGGTCAAATAAAGAGGCTGGACTCTATATGCAGGCGAAGATTAATGGGTCGCCCCAGAAAATGTTAATTGATACAGGCGCTACTGTTACACTTATCTCAGAGGAAACCTACGCGAGCATAGAGGATGCGAGCAGACCAAACTTGAGGAAAGTCTATAAAGAAATACTAGCAGCGGATGGAACACCTTTAAAAATAAGCGGAATGATAAATTGTATTATAACAGTAGGAGACATGCATTTCTCTTATGAAGCATTTGTAGCTAACATATGCCTAGATGGAATAATAAGGCTAGATTTCCTGAGAAATTATCACGGAATCGTAGATATACACAAGAAAGAAGTTCAACTGAGAAATAGATCTTTGCCATTGAAACTAGAGGGAAGACTTGGATGTTATCATACGACAGCAGCGGATTACAAATATATTCCGCCAAGATCTGAGATGATACAAAATGAAGACTCCTTAGGAAAGGACGAGTTACAATGCGCAATGTGCAACTCGATGCTTCAAGACGAGTTAAATTGACAAGAGCATACACTAGAGTGCGCAAAGCAAAGGAGAGTGAAGAAATTCAAGTGTGCGGATTGCAACTACGCAACCAACAAATCATGTGATCTAAAAAGGCATGTCGCCAGGATGCACAACAAGACAACAGATAAAGACCAAAGTGAGGAGGAATGGGAAAGGCAAGATCCCGGAACGATGGAGGAAATAATTGGTTTAGAGTCTGATGACGAAGATAGTGACAAGGAAAGTATGCACACCGACAAGAAAGATACGGAAGATTCAAATAATAATACGACTGTCGATGTTCCTAAGGTTTCGGCTGTAAAGAGCGCCATATCTGATATTGAGATAGGAAGAACAATAAGAAAACCAACAACGCCTAAATTACCGTCGGTTGCGCTAAAGAGAAAGTTCTCTCTCTCACCTAAGAAATTGGGAGAAATTAAGAAACGCATGGTCGTTCCTGTATCAAAACCAAAACCAATCGCCACCATTACCAAACCAGCAGAAAAGGATGTGATCGGAAACACATCTACAACACCCATGTTGCAAAAGAAAGAAGAGATAGTAGGAGAATCTGTGTCTTGTGGAAAATTAGTGAGATGTCCCAAAAAGATCACTAAATCTTATGTTGAAGATGGAAAGAATGTTGTTGAAGTCGTAGAAGAGGAATACGCCTTTGATTAGAGAATGATGCACATATACTGTTTCTTTGTTGTTGATCTCAGGGAGAGACTGTAAATAGAACATTATTGTGTTTTAACTTTGTTACATTTTTACTTTGTTCAATTCCAAAGAGGAAATTAAAATGATATGCTGTTCGTTATTTCCTGTTGTAAAGTCTGCCCGGTGTGTCCCTAAATGTTTCATGTGTCCTTCGGATGAGACGTAAAACCGATGCCCCGTGTTGTAGCAGATCCCACGGCTACCGCACGTAAAAGAACCCTTATAACAAGCTAACTTGTTAGTGGTCCGTATGTGACCGGTTGTAAGGCAAAATTTTTCAATACCGGATTTTTGGCAAATTACTATTTTAAGTGGCTTTTAAATTAAATTTTTGAGTAAGGTTTACATGGTCAAAATTCATATCTAATTTCCCGATCTCATTCCACACGCACTCGCAAAATGTTTTACATTCAATTCTGAAGTTTTAATGTAGATGCACCGTTCCCTCAAGCTTCATGTTTTCAATTTCATAAGTTTGTTTTTGATGTTAGTGAAGGTTTTGGACTTTGGAAGCTTTGTGCTTTGGTTCCCAGCAAATAGTGACTGAGGAAAATGCTACAGTACAAGTAGCGGTATATTATTGTGAAAGTCCATGAAAGAGAATAGTAATGGGTTCTCTATTGTTATTGTGTTAACTTTATTCATTGGCATCAGAACAGATAAGTGAATGCGAGGACGCATTCTTCGGAGGCGTGGGTAATGTAACGAAATTTTAATAGATGAATTGCACGCCAAAACAGTTTCCTTCCCCTACACACTTTTTACCACGGAATATAAACAAACGCAATTTATCGGTACGCTAATATTATATCTTTACTAACATGATTAAGGGTTTTAAACTATGATGGTTTTGTTTATTAAAGTCTAATTTATATTTGCATTAAGAAGGAATCATAAGGAAAGTGCGCATTGTTTTAATTACGCTAATTGCTAAGTAAATAACTTCCCTGTTTACATTGTTTATATAATTCTATTTATATACATTTGTAATGCACACGTTCGGAAATAAATTATCTAGAGTTTTCCTTAGTTGAGACGATAACAATATTTTCTATTACTTCAAAACGCATTAATGATTAAGATTTTTGGTATCGCCCATCAAACTTGGTATCGTCCAAAGCCTACGTCATCATGTCATATATAAACGCGAAACACTGGTTATTCTGGGTCATTCTGTTGTTGATCGTGAACGGTTTAATAGGTAATAATAAATACGGGTAAATACTTATAAGAGAAATACTGAGCGCAATCGCCCAGCCTGAATAAGGCTTAGGATTAGCTTGGTATAATAAAGTATAACGTTCACAAGCGGATGCGCTATATTGAGATTGCGCATTACCGAGGTTAGTCTGACCAGGAGCGGATCCGCCGATAGCGGATGTGCATTACCATAATACAGTTGCGGATTCGTCTATAGATTACAAGTCAGTAAACTTCATCTTACTATTACATCCCTATTCAAGATACCTCAAAGTCTTGATACGAACCTAAACAACACGTTACCACGTTACAATATCGACAAAGTTGAAGACCGCAATGGTCCTTACTTTGTACAGGCATTTCAAAAGAAATGGTGGTTTTAATCAGGTTTTGTTTATACATTGTATAAAAAATGATTTGAAAATTCAATCACTGACCCAAAATTCAACAATTATCTACATACCGCTATTGGTTTTGTAACTGTTTAGATAACAGCGGTGTTCCAGCCTAATGTTCTTAATATCGGTTACGGTCATTCATTCAAACCTGTCGGAGTTCAACACAAAAACAGTAAAGAAAACCGTGTCTTTTCTTTACTTCTCTTTTAAAACAAAGAATTGAGGAAATGGACTTACTTCGCGATGTTTGGCTAAAGGACTTAAATATGGTGAAGCAAGGCGAATCAACTGGAACCATAATTTTAAAACAAGATTAAGTTGACGACTATGCCAGAAAAGGGGCAATGAAAGAACAGCAGAAATAAAGTGACGCCTTGTCAAAAATATTCTAGAGATAGTATCAATTAAATGTGGATCCTTAAGAATTCGACAGAACTGGTGGAGATTCTTAACTCTCAATCAGTTACATCTTTTAACAGCATCAAAAAGACGTTCGATTTCTCTTCTCTGTATACTTTTATTCCACATAAACAACTCAAGATTGGCACGGCTGATTACAATTTGCTTTTTCAAAGTGAATGGAACACGCAGGTACAAATATCTGGTATGCTCACCCTTTTCGTAGACAACATATTTGTTCTTGTTAGGAGTTATTCCCCTTAGAACGTCCAAATTGACCATTTTCCCAGTATTTCCCCATTACATTGAAAACTTTAATTCCACTGACACCTTAAGTCCAATTGAATCCAAACCTGATATAGTTATTTATTAGCATTAGATGTATAGAACTGATGTGGGGATTTTTGATTGGTTGTAAAACATGGCTGCCTTGGCTAAAAATAGAACATAGGGGTAATTTGCACTCTTTTGCTATTAACTCAAAAACAGTGACAGATGTGTAAATTCTAATTGAAAAACAAAAGTGATCAGCACCAAAAAATTTAACTGCCCTGAAATTTTGAAGAAGATCAATCAAGCCTTGTAGGAGGTATTGTCCTGATTTATGAAATTGTACTTTTTAAGTTCAATATCATAAAAAAACTATATGAGTTATTTAAGGAATTTATACTGCATTTTGTTAATCACATCATGATCAACACATAATGTAATAAGGTCAACGATGTAGTACCATTCATTTTAGGATATAGTTCCCTTAGAATGTTGTATTATACTTATAAGGTACTGACGAAAAACTACGTTTTACCGATTACCAAACAGTCAACAATTATTAAGAAAATGCTTGGCAATTCACAGTCAGTTCTTTGTTAGTCACTATGGAGTAAAATGGCATGGCCAAAATATGCAATTTTAGCACCACAAAACATGACTGGATCAGAGACCAATAAATTCCAACAAAATGAAAAAAAAATCAGAACCACCGCGCAAATTATTTCACTAGTATATTTCTATCGTAGGCTTGTTTTAATGTTTTTTTTAATGTTTGGTTTTATGTCTTGTTTTTATTCCGTTGATACCTGAATATAAAATTGACATAAAAATTATCTTTATGATTAGAGACATAACTTAACCCACTTTATTCATACATTTTTGGAAGATCCGAAGACCAAATGTATAGTTGAAGGGTTTCTGAAATCTAGAAATGAAATTGAGGGATTCTCGGAGATCACAATTTATTCAGACAAGGAGGCAAAAACATACGAACAGGCTTTGACAAGGGCATTAGAGAGGATAGCCATTATTTTCATTGTATGAGGAAAGATCTTGATATGACGCAATGTATTTTCTAGGGAAAACTCTTACCTGAAGCAAACTATTTAGGACCTACCTCCAAAAATAATTGTGATTTTGATGAATCGACGTACTTCGTATAAGTCAAATAATGTGTCATTATGCATAGAGCTCCTTTGTGGGGTAGTTAAGATATGTTTTAATAATTCTACTTCTTAGATTTCTTAGATGTCTTAAACTAGAATTTTTTAACAGGTATAGAATTCAAAGATCAAGCCTTATTTATACGAGATATCGTAGATGCTAAAAAGAAAAAGAGATATCTACAAGTTGTTAAAGCCATTCATACAGAAAAAGAGACATTTGGAGAAATGATGGAGGAACCTTATGAAATACAGGACAAAGCAAACGATACTCAAAGATGAAAGGTAAATTAAGTTCCTTGTGACTGATGTAGTTACCTTACCATATAATGTGTATATCTTAGTGCTTCTAAATTTCCAGTTTCTTATACATCTTGCGTATACTGTTTTATTCCTAAACAGCTTTAAAATATGTCATCAATTTAAAATATATCATTATTGTCAGCTCATGTATGCGTCATAACTTCATGTAAACTGTTTTGCAGAGTAAAGATGGTATAAAAGTTTACATATCAAAAATCAGATCCCTTTGTTTTTTTCCTACACTGTCTGTTTATCTGATTATTTTAATGCTACTTTTATGCATGTAGGTGGAAATAAGCATAAATGGAAATGTACAAGTTACATCGTCCAAAGACCAAGGGTTCTAATCACTACAGTATCAAAAGGATTCCAAGATTATAACAAGATAATGACTTGGAAAAAGCTGTAGAAGATGTTACTTTGTGGGTTAGTATTACATCCCTGTTTGTTATTATTTTGGCCCTTTTCTTCAATATTTTGAAAACTGCAATACTACTTACTGATCGAATCTATTGTTTATTTTTTTATCTTACCAATATACCACAGTGGTTAAAAGAAAATATTTAAGATAAGATATTCAGTAATGCGAAAATACAAATACATATACGCTGCATCCTTAACAATATTCAGAGCATGGTCAAATGGGTGTGCATATAGAACTATTTAATCGTTTGTTAATAGACATAGACATAGACATATTTTATTTAGATCCAATCATGAAGCCCCGTGAGAGGCAGTACAATTATTCATAACAAAATAAAATGAATGAAATAAAATATATAAATTTATGATTTAACTGATTAGTCTTCAATAACAATAAAAGAAAAAAAACACATTTGATAGCTATAGATAAACTAGCCTCTGTCTGGAATAGAATTTTTGTTGGAGGAGACAGCTCTTCTAATATGAAAATAATGTATTATATTATATATAACCATGATAACTAGTATTATATATTATCATAGATATTGATTATATATTCATGTCTATGATATTAATGACATTCATGATATTTAATTAGCACTAGATACTAAAGAATCTCTTTTCATAAATAGCTCTTTTAACATTTCAAATAGTTTAAGAATGATATCTCTATCTTCATTACTCATAAGCCAAGTAAATTTGTTAGTTGAAGATAAGTTGCTGAAATTATTGCACTTGTTATAAGAATATGATAAAAATTTATTTCGAACACAATTAAGAGAATTACAGTCTATGAGAAAATGAATTTCATCTTCAACATTAATATTACACAGATCACAAATTCTGTTGTTACTTTCAAGATTAGTATAGCGCCCTGTTTCTATTTTTAATTTATGGGCACTTAATCTAAATTTGCTCATCAATCTCCTCTGGTCTTCATTTCCATATTTTAAATATGGTTCAAGTTGAAGGTGAGTTTTAAACTTTTTGTATGTTCTTAATTTACCTTCTTCATTGGAAATTTTATCAGTCCATAGTTTAATAAAAATAGAGTGCATTTTATATTGTAAAGTATTAAATATAGAATTATTTTTTATTGTTGTGTTTTTCTTAAATAGATGGTTAGCATTTAAGAACTTAAGTAAATGATGATTACAACTAATCCATGATTCTTTATTATTTTCATGCATTGACCATGATTCATTTAAAGCTGCTTTGAGTATACTATTTTTATTAGAATCAACTCTTTGTAGTCGAGTCCAATATTTAAGCATATTAGAAAGTACATGATATAAAATAGGTAGGCAGCCAAGTTCTAATCTAGCTCCTGAATTACTAGCTTTTTTACCAAAACGTAGAATAAATTTACAAAATTTTGTTTGTACCTTTTCAAGTACTAACTTATCTATCTCATTATTTGCTGATTCCAAAGTTACATAAAACTCCATACAAGCAACGATTTATTGCTGATTCTAAAGTTACATAAAACTCCATACAAGCAACGATTTATTGCTGATTCCAAAGTTACATAAAACTCCATACAAGCAACGATTTATTGCTGATTCCAAAGTTACATAAAACTCCATACAAGCAACGATTTATTCCTGATTCCAAAGTTACATAAAACTCCATACAAGCAACGATTTATTCCTGATTCCAAAGTTACATAAAACTCCATACAATCAACGATTTATTCCTGATTCCAAAGTTACATAAAACTCCATACAAACAACGATTTATTGCTGATTCAAAAGTTACATAAAACTCCATACAAGTAACGATTTATTGCTGATTCCAAAGTTACATAAAACTCCATACAAGCAACGATTTATTGCTGATTCCAAAGTTACATAAAACTCCATACAAACAACGATTTATTGCTGATTCAAAAGTTACAGAAAACTCCATGCAAGCAACGATTTATCGCTGGGTCATCCAAATGTACAACTTAGCCTCTTTCAGTTTTGTTAACATCAATATTGACGTCAAAAAATCAAGCATTCAAAAGTATTTCGATTGTTGTTACTCTAGAAATGGCGTCAATCAAATGTGGATTCTCAAAAATTCTAAAGAACTGATGGAAAATCTCCATTCTAAGTCATTTTCATCATGTAATAGCATTAAAACGTTTGATTTCTCTACATTATATACTTCAATTCCACATTCACAACTAAAATATCGTTTGGCACAGCTGATTAAACGTAGCTTTATAAAAAAGAACGGAAAACGCAGGTACAAGTATTTGGTAGTCGGTTAAAAAAGACTTACTTTGTCATCCAAGAGTCTAGCAAGAAAAACAAATTCACAAAAGATCAAATAATAGAAATGCTCAACTTTCTAATCGACAACATATTTGTACAGTTTGGTGGATGTGTTTTTCAGCAAACAATAGGTATCCCAATGGGCACAAATTGTGCACCATTGCTTGCCGATTTGTTTTTTCATTCATATGAAGCGGACTTCTTACAATCACCTCTAGACAAAAAGGACCGCAAACTTGCTTTATCCTTCAATCTCACATTTCGTTATATTGATGATGTCCTTTCACTAAACAATCCTCGATTTGGTGACTATTTACATCTCATATATCCGAAGGAACTTGAGATAAAGGACACTACAGATTCTAGGAGGTCCGCTTCATATCTGGATCTATTTCTCGAAATTGACACACTAGGAAGGCTTTGTACAAAGCTCTATGACAAATGTGATGACTTCAACTTTCCAATAGTTAACTTTCCCTTTCTGTGTAGCAACAATCCGTCCGCTCCAGCATATGGAGTTTACGTATCACAATTGATTCGCTATTCCAGAGCATGTGGGGAGTACAACGACTTCCTTGATAGAGCTACACGGCTGACAAGCAAATTGTTAACACAGGGCTACGTTGCTCCCAGGTTGTTGTCATCACTCAAGAAATTTTACGGACGACATCATGTGCTTGTATAAAAATACGGGATTTCTATCTCTCAGATGAGCACAGATGTTGGTTTGACATAGAGATTTGTAATGTCATCCTTTCCGGATTTGACCAACACTTAATCGATCTTTGGCAACGTGACGGGTGTGCTATAGCAAGCAGGAACTGCTTACTCTTCCGGAGCACCTGAGTTGACTCTCGTTTCGACTTGAGTTCGCGTTGGTGAATGCGGTTTTGTTGTTATGTGTGTTTGTGTTTTATGTTGTTATGTGGTTTGTTTTGTTGTGATAATTTCTGTCTGCCGGTTTTGTCTTTATCTTTACGGTTTTATGATACTGATTACCCCTTTGGTACACCTTTGCTTCTTATGTATTTCTCAGGATTTTTCATAAATCTAGAAACACAAAATTTCCCCATATTTCATTTCCATATAGTAACACAGGTCTCACTGTAAGATTAAAGATATGGATTAGTGTCGCTGCATTTGGTTTGGATAAGTTGAATGCCTTGCTGAGTTTAGATGATGCTTTAAGACCTTTTTGGTATAGCTCATTCTTTGCATATGAACATGTACCAGAGGCTGAAAACAACTGCCCAGATATATATATTTCTGAACTGATTCAACAGATTTATCATTTAGTATAAAGTTTTTGGTAATTAAATACATCCAACTTAATTAAATATTAGTATCCTAGTTTTGTCTGTATTAACATTCAGCTGCCATTTGGCTGAGAAAAGACATAGTATATTGAGGCAGTTCTGAAGACCACTTTCTGTTTCTGACAACAGAACTAAGTCATCTGCATAAAGAAGACAATTTATTTTATCACCATTTAAGGTAAAAGCATCACATTTTGTGTCAAAGTATGATGGTAAATCACTAAGATATAAATTAAACAGATTAGGACTTAGATTATCACCCTGTCTCACACCAATATTTGAAGTGAAAAAATCTGATCTATAATTATCAATTTTAACACAAAGTTGAATCTTGCTAAACATAGATTTAATAACATTGTAAAACTTGGAGCCTACTCCACTTAGTTTAAGTTTATAGAATAGTCCTAGATGTGGAACTGAGTCAAATGCACTTTTGAAATCAACAAAACATGCATAAAGTTTCTTTGAACCATTCTTAACATACTTATTTATTAGAGTATTTACAACAAACATATGATCAGTTGTTCTACAACCTGAAGTAAAACCAATTTGTTCTTTACATATACTGTTATTCTCATTGAAGAATTTAAATAATCGGTTACTTAAAATTTTATTTAATAGTTTGCTGACATTGTCACTGATAGTTATGCCTCTGTAGTTTGACATTTCATATATGGATCCTTTCTTATGCAGAGGTGATATATAACCTAAAGACCAAATGTTTGGGTAATATCCATTTGTTAAAATCTTATTGAATAGCAGTTCTAAAATAGGTGTTAGAACTGTTTGTCGATATTTTAACATTTCATTAAGAATTTTACAGAATCCACTAGCTTTGCCATGTTTTAAAGATTTTATAGCATCATATATTTCTTTTTCAGTTATTTTAAAATCTAACTCATTAAATATAGTTTCCTGTTCCATTTTACACTAATATGATGGTAGTAAAATCAACGGGAAAAGTTCAAGCTCTGATAAACGATATTATATACTTTGATACAAAGGAAAAACTGGTAAGTCCTTTGGTTTTCTTGAACGTTTTGTAGAAGTGTACATTTTTGTCTTATCTTTTAACAAAAATATACAGTTGAGATGATGCTATTTTTTTTTAGAATTGTACTTTGTATCTCTTTGATTCAGGTAAGGTCAGAATCACATATGTCAACACAATTGGGTTCGCACCACGAACAGGTTACTCAAATTAAAGTGACTACCGATCAACATTTGCCTTATTTCCAAAATAACATTCAATCTACAAATGAAAGTCCGACTCAAATCAATTACATGTATGCGTTTGGGTCTTACACAGCTTCCGATTTTTTTGAAAAACAGACAAATGTGTTTTATGACGAAAGTCCAGGATATTTGCAAGAACAGTCTAGACCTATAATTTACATTATGATGAAAACATAAACGATAAAAAGAATTACAATGTAAGAGGTCTACATTTAGCAAGATCACAGATTCGGCGTATTCTCAAGATCCATCTAAATCTTGTATATTTCATGATGATAGCTCCCCCAAAGATAAGAAATAGTATTACTACCCTGTTCCTACTCAACAAAAAACATGAGCAGCCATTTACTAGATCACAAATATATGTGTCCCAGACACAGGTTATTAATCACAAAAACCAGCGACCCAAAAGCTACAGACAATCTATAACAGTTTACAGAAAGTGATGCTACTCCAAAGCTGTGCAATTAAACAAGATGTTTAACAATGCTCAAACAGTTCTATCCATATATAACATGTTACATAGTGAAAGGTTACACGGTGACGAACAGTGCCCACATCCTGACGCTACACAACAAATGCAAGAACATGATTATCTATTGACTGGATCAGAAATGCACATGTCTGAGGAAGCCAAAAACCATATCTAGCTATTCCAAAATGACAGACAACCTACAATAGAGATGTATGCTATACCAAAAGAAATGAAATCAAATAAGATGTTCAAAAATTTTCAGACAGTTCAACCTAGACAACCTAGATCTAAAATGTTTAATGATGAGACCTAACACCAGGACGGTAAAAGTATGCATACCATGATACTTCTCAACAAAAACACAATTATCAATATACTGGATCACACATTCTTATCTCCCAAGCACAAGTAGCTAGTTACCGAGACCTATGACCCCAAAATGACAAACAATCTACAATAGAGATGGATGCTATATATAGTGCTTTGGAATCAAATCAGATGTTTGATCATTCTCAAAGAGTTCAACCTAGATCAAACATGTTTTATAACGAGAGCTTAATCGAGCAATGTAAAAACAGAGATAAACTCCTAGTATTGAATCAGAAAAATGTAAGGGTGATGATGAAGAAGACAAAAAGCATGATGCAAATGAGGAACATTTTTATATTCCGTTAGGTAAGTAAAATCTTAATCATGCTGGATATCGATGTTTTCTGCTCTATGCATGACCAGAAACGTAACCCCCTGAAACACATGCATAGTAAAAAAAAAATTAATTCAGGTTTTCAGATGTTTTACAGTTTGAGGTCCAATAATCTAGGATCTTCAATCTTAACTTAAAATGTGTGGCTATATATGTCTTAATGATGAGCATATAATGATATGATTATCGTCCCCTCTAAATCTTATTAGTATTTCAAATATCAATTTCAAATAACTTATAGAAAGTCAAAAACTATGAGCAATACACGTATAGGAGGTAAGATATCTCTACTTAAGGATGATCGCCGGGTAATAACAAAATTATCGAACTTAGAGAATCAATATCAAATGTCCATAAGATGAGACAAAACAAGGAATATATACCGGAAAAATTGAAGATCGCAATGGTACTGACTTGGTACAGGCATTTCAAAAGAAATGGTAGGTTAAACCAGGTTTTAAGGCGCACCGAACCTCCCTCTTCCATTGCGATCTTTGGGTCCGGTAGTTACACAAAGCACAACAAGTTTGTGATGACATATTAGGGATGCTAAGGTGATCATCTCAGTACATCAATCAGCCAAACACTAATCAAAGCAAGTACGAATCATTTCGTTTAAGATGTTATTGGTTTTTTTTACCAGTGGCTGATAACGAAGAAAGATTTTTTTTAGAGATCGTATGAGACGTATTTTCTTATAACCTTGGTCTAATAGTCGATTACCGAGAAAGCGGTGATGGATAAAAAAGCTGTAAAATGTGTATTTGCCCTGGCATATCGAATTAGTTGTGAAATATAGACACTGTATGCAGCAGACGTTGGTATGTTACTTTTCAGGTTAGGAAAATTAATAAGTTTGAAATTAAAATCTTTTATCGTAAACTTTTGTACTGAGATGACCATCCGGGTCAAATTCAAGATGTAGATCCAATGTTTGAGATTATCTGTCAGATTTTCGGAATCTTCTGGATGGAGTAGGAGTATCCCCTATGGTCCAAAATATCAAATTTCAAATCTATATCTCTAACATATACATGTAGTTTTTGAGTTTAAATGTTTTCAAAAATGTGGAGGGACGGACAGACGAACAAAGTGAAAACTATAGGGCTTATACATCCTTAATGATGGGTCCAATCTAAAGCTATTGAATTTACTTATTTATTAAGGATGGACACTCTTCATTTTTTTAGAATTGCAGTCCGATTTCGAAATATATTTGCATTCTAACCCCAACTGTTTATGGCCTTTTCTGTTTATGATTATGTGGACCTTAAAAACCGACTATAAAATTTCTTAAAATACTTGATACGACCCAACAATTTTTGGGCCAAAAACGTCACAGCGCGAAAGTATGTAAAATCCAGAGGACTCTGATTTCCCGCCAAATGTTTGACGTCATGTAAATCGGAAATCAACAGACTGACCTATCATTTTCTTTTTGTTATTTGATTTAATAGACAGATATTTATCATTTCAATCACAATTCAAAAAATCTTTAATACAAAAAAGTTCAGGAGTGACCATCCTTAAATAAAATAATTAACTTGTATGAAAATACAGAGAAACAGAATACAAATCTGTATGTCAATTTTTTTCATATTTCAGATAAGTCGAATTCAGCAAGTAAGCAATCTTTAAACAGAATACCAGAAAATGAAATTAAATTTAAATTGGTGCATGACAGTTTATTTTCTGTTTTGAAAAAGAGAATGACGAAAAAATACTCAGATGTAAGGTTAGAGGTGGTAACTGGTACTTTAAAAGTTTCTGGGCCATCTGATCAAGAAGAGAATTGTTTGCACGAACTCAGGGAAAGGCTCTCAAAGATGAAGCACTGTGTTGCTAAACCTTTTGATAAACAACTCTTACAATTATTAAAGCTTTCCGAGGTCGACATTTTTTGTAAACAGTATAATCATGACCAAAGGAATAGATTGCGAGTTAGTACCCTTAATAACGAAGGAACGATTAGAAATATATTCAGCATCGACAGAAGTATGTGAATTGGCTTACAAGTTTCTACAAGACAGCGTAAAAAAGATCACTTTCGATATAGAAAATGATGATGTTCTCAAATGTAAAGAATGTGCTGACTTAATAGAAAACTATAGTGGACATAAACTCTTAGAATTCAATGATGATAATTCATCGTCTGTTACAGTTGTAGCAACGTTTGATGTAATGGAAGAAATTCAAAAGTTAGCAATTGAATTCAGACACGGGGGAAGAGAATTCAAAGCCGTGATTCAATGATCAAAGAGAAAGAACTAAAACTAGATATACCAGTTATATTTCTCTTTAACATTGATGCAGACAAGGTTTTTGGCTTATTTTTTGTACCTCAAACTCAAGCATAAAAATAACATATTTTACAGGAAAACGTCATATCCACTAGTATCTAGCATTTTACCTAATGAAATGACCTTAATTCAAATATCTACTCATAGATATAGGAAAACAGTTGCAAACTAGTACATGTATAACATAAACAAGTATAACAATTCCACATGAAAAAAAAGATTTACTGAATTCCAGTTTGTGCCTTAAAATATATGAGAACTTGTGTAAAGTTGAATTAAACGTAGTGTTGCTTTAAGCAAGTTTAGTCTGTAAAACAGTCAAAATAGAATACAAAGTACAAATTTGCCTCTAAAAGTTTTTTCATAGAATAGTGGATTTTGTTGTTATTTAACCATAGGAAAAGACACAAACAGCTGTCTTTGAACGTACATGTGCAAAAAGATTACTATTTTTGTCAGTATTGCAAAACGGGATAAAAAGGGCTATTAATATTTTTGAAACGTTTTGTAAAAAATAATATTAGCGAATCTGCGAGCCACAAAAATATTTTCAAGTGACATTAATATATTGATGCCGAACCCACAGTTACAATTCAAGTACCAAAACGGATATAAAACGATTAAATATGGATATGCTGTATATCGATATTTTCAGGAGTAATTTCTCATCAACAGCTTTTAAATAAAAAAATTGGAAGGTCAAAAACCAAAAGTACTCAAAGCTAACAGTTCGAACATGAAAGCCAAATCCAGCACCATGGATAACGACCATGTGCATTACAAGGAAAGAAACCTGGTGTTTTGAACATTTTTGAATTCAACAATCGAAAATTTCAATGAGAAATTAAAAATATTGATATCTTTTGGTAAATTCTACCAGATATGTCTGACAACCAGGCTTGTGATTACCATCGAGGATCTCTGGTCCATCTGCAGCGGTTATTTTCTACCTATGAGAAACCTAGTAAAGCATATCATCTCCATTTCAAAGGATTTGTTCTTGTAAAGAACAGTTTATTATACCTTGTTTTACTTGATGATGTAAAGTGATTTTGAACTGTATGATGATGTTAGATGTATTTAATATTGTACATTTTAATAAGACTGAACATATTTTGAATAATACTTTATTTTTCTAAATGTTGTTTTTATTTTGTATATTTGCTATTGGTTGTTATTATATTTGCTTAAATTATAATTGTGATTACCTACTACATCTTAAGATGTTTGCAGAATAAATACGGAGCTCATGGATTCACTCTCCTTACGACTGGAGTTCGCGTTGTTGATTGATATTCAGTTGTTTTGTGTTTCCATGTTGTCTGTTTTTGTCCAGTTCTCGTTGGTGTTTACTGGTTTTGTCTCTGCCCTTTCGGACTTTTAAACATTCATGTTGTTCATTGGTACATCTGGTTTTTTCTTAGTGTGATTCTAAAGTAGGCAGGAACTGTTGCTCTTCCGGTGCACCTGAGTCCACTCTCATTACGACTAGATCATCAGTAGTTTTTGTGTTTTCGTGTATGTTCATTGGTACATCTGGTTCTTCTTAGTGTGATTCTATAGTAAAAGGGGGAAACGTTGATGACTGTGTTATATGTATGGATACACCTGATGACCCCAGAAGACTGAAATGTGGTCATGTCTTTTGTCATGGATGTATTAGTCAACATTTTAAGATAAATAATCCTGTCTGTCCAACATGTGGATCAATTCAAGGTTCATGTTTTGCTATGGGAAACCCCAAAAATCATTCTTATCAAATTTTGAATAGTAGGTGCACATCTACATTATGTCACAAACATTGTGTGTAAGTTTCATAAAAATCCATCAAGGGGTTTAGGAGGAGTTGCGGATAAGAGATGGGTACCCTGAATTATAATGGAAGGACCGACGGACATCCCTATCACTATATACCCCCCACTTTTCAAGCGGGGGTATAAAAATTGCTTGCCGCTTTAAAATTTTGCTTTAGGTTGTCCGACAAACAAGAAATTAATTTTGTAGGGTCTTATGATGAAGTCTTAAAAAATATTACTTACTCCTTGTTTTCCCCTAAAGATTTCATACATTATCTGAATGCTTCCACATTCCGGGTACCCCTCCCATCTATAAGGTTTTCTGTATATCTTCATCTTCCCTGGAGGCTGGTTGCCAGTTTTTTCAGCTTGAATTGAATCGCTTACTCTTCCGGTGCACCTGAGTTCATTCTCATTTCATTAAGACTAGAATTTGAATTGTTCATTGATATTCAGCAGTTTTTGTGTTTCCGTGTTGTCTGTTTTTTCGTCCCGTCCTTCTTTGTGTTTATTGATTAATAATTTCTAGCCGGGGAAACTTCCATCAGGATATTTCTAAGAAAAGTTCGAAAATAAGGTTTCAATTTATTTAAAAATACCAATACCAAAAACAGGTATAAAAAGGTTACATTGTAACTAGTTATGCTTTATATCGATATTTCAAGGAGTAACCTCTCATCAACAGCATTTGAATAAAAAATTGGAAGATCAAAAACCAAAAGTATTGGATAAAAAGTACTCAAAACCAAATAAGTTTGAAAAGGAAAGCCGACTGCAGCACCGAGGATATCTACCTTGTGCATAAAAAGGAAAGAAACCTGGTGTTTAAAACAATGAATTCAACAATTGGAAATTTCAGTGACTTTAGAATTGATCTGTTAATTTGTGTCAGACAAGAATGACGACCAGGCCTTTGATTACCCTCGAGAACCTATGGTCCACCAGCACCGGTTACTGACCCAGTGCAAAAATACAAATACCAAATTAAAATTGGGAATGGGAATTACTCTTCCGGAGCACCTGAGTTCACTCTCGTTTCGACTTGAGTTCACGTTGCTGAATGTTGTTTTGTTGTTATGTGTGTGTGTGTTTTTATGTTGTTATTTTGTTTGTTTTGTTATTATGATTTTTAGTCTACCGGTTTTTTCTTCGTCTTTACGCTTTTATGATACTGATAACCCCTTTGGTACACCTTTACTTCTTACGCCAAGATATTATATTTTCCTAAGCTCAACGTTGTTAACATCATGTAAGCTGGAAACCGGCTTTTTCTGGTAAGATTTTTATAATCATTTATCAGCGGGGTAGCAACCCATACATCATACGACCGACTTACAAGAGGATCCCATGAGCCTTAATTGCTCACCTGGTCTTGATGCAATATTTAGTTTTCATTCTATAAGCAAAAAACACTTTTTTTCACCTTTAAAGGGCCGTAATCCTTTCAAGGGATCATCTGCCAACTGCGAATTCGACACTAAAAAGACTTTTGTAGAGCTTGGTGAACTGAATGATTCAGCTAGCAACAGTTTTTCTCTATCTGCAAAAGTTTTCAACTTTAAGGGGGGCATTACCTCTATAAGGGGTCATCTGACAACTGACCCAATGGAAACTTTTGTAGTAAGGAATAGCTTTTCTCTTTCAGCAATAGTTTTCATTCTGTGGGCATAAAACATGCAAAATGTTATTTTAAGGGTCATTACCCCTAACAAGGGTCATATGACAACATTGAATCTATGGAGACTTTTTAAAAGCTTAATGAGCTGAACATTTAAGCAAGCAACCGCTTTTCTTTATCTGCTAATGATTTCATTATATAGGCCAAAAACATGAAAACATGTTTATTTAGGGGCTGTTATCCCTTTAAGGGTCATCTAACAACTTCAACCCTATGAATGCGTTTGTAGAGCTTAATCAGCTGAACATTTAAGCAAGCAACAGCTTTTTTCTATCTGCAAAAGTTTTCATTCTATAGGTAAAACCCCACTATTTTTCGCCTTTAAGGGGCTGAAACCTCTATAAGAGGTCATGTGACAACTTCGACCCTATGGAGACTTTAGTATCAATAAATGAGCTGAACATTTAAGCAAGCAAAAGCTTTTCCCTATCTGCAATAGTTTCATTCTATTGGCCAAAAATATTATTTTTTGCTTTAAAGGGGCTGAAAAACCTGTAAGGAGACACCTGACAACTTCGACCATTGAATGCTTTTGTAGAGTTAAAAGAGCTGAATATTTAAGATAACAACAGCTTTTCTCTATCTGCAATAGTTTTCATTTCAAAGGCCAAGACACTTTTTACGCCTTTAAATGGCTGAAACTCCTAAAAGTGGTCATGTGACAACTTCAACCATTTGGAGACGTTAGTAGAACTAAATGAGCTGAACATTTGAACAAGTAAAGACTTTTCTCTATCTGCAATAGTTTCATTATAGGCCAATGCACTATTTTTTGCATTTATGGGGCTGTAACCCCTATAAGGGTCCATCTGACAACTTCGACCCTTTTGTGTAGCTATTTATACAAATAAATGAACTGAACATTTAAGCAAGCAGCAGCTTTTCTCTATCTGCAATATTTTTTGTTGGCCAAAAACACTACTTTTTGCCTCTGTAAAGGACTATAACCCCTATCAGGGTTCATGTGACAACTTCGACCCTATGAAGGTTTTTATAGAGCTGAATGAACTAAACATTTAAGCAAAATTCTCATATTTGTCACCTTCGGAGGACAGATTTTTCAACAACACATCGGCATTTCAATGGGCACAAACTGTGCTCCTCCCATCACCGATTTGTTTTTATACTCTTACGAGACTGAATTTCTTCAGGAATTCGTAAAGAAAATGGAAGAGGCAAGGTCATTTAATCTTACATTCAGATATATTGATGATGTCCTTTCTATCAATAACACTTCATTTGGTAGATGGATTCCGTCAATATATCCTCGAGAATTGGAAATTAAAGAGACCACCGAATCAAATTGATTCACATCTTTCTTGGATATACACCTCGAATTTGACCCAGGTCATCTACGATATACGATAAAAGAGACGATTTTATTTTCAAATTATTAATTTTCCTAATCTACAGAGCAATATACCTACTTCCCCTGCATACGGTGTTTATATTTCACAACTTATTCGATATGCCAGAGCTTGCACATATTTCACATATTTTTTGATCAGACACCGATTTCTTCGTGACCGACTTTTGGAGCAGGGCTATAACAAAATACGTCTCATACGATCCCTAAAAATCTTTCTTCATTATCAGCCATTAAAAGAAAAGTTCAAAATTGAGTTGAAAGATATGATGGTTGATTGTTTTAATTAGTGTTTGACTGGTCTGCTGTACTGAGATGATCACCTCAATATCCCTATTGTGTCTCACAACTATGTTGTGTTCTATGGTCATTACCGGAATTAAAGATTGCAATGGAAGAGGGAGGGGGGTTGGCGCCATAAAACCCACCATTTCGTTTGAAATGCCTGTACCAAGTCAGGACAATTGCGACCCAGCAATTCTCCGGTATGACTGATTCTTTTTTTTTCATTTTCTCTTGACTATGAGATTGATCATTCAAGTTCGGTAGTTTTGTTATTACCTTTATTTATATGCCAAAAACACTATTTTTTGCCTTTAAGGTGCTGTAACTCCCATAAGGGGCCATCTGACAACATTGACCCTAAAAAGACTTTTGTATAGCTAAATTAGCTATACAAAAGTAAAAGAGCTGAATATTTAAGCATGCAACAGCTTTTACAACAGATAAAGTATCTGCAATAGTTTTCAATCTATAAGCCAAAAACATAAAAAACCTTATTTTGCAATTTTAAGGGGCTGAAACCCCTATATGCGATCATTTGACAACTTTGACCTAATGGAGACTTTTGTAGAACTTTTGATGCTGAATCAGTAGGGTGGCATCATATTTCATCTATCTCTTATACTGATTGATTAAAATTTTTAGTTACGGCAGCCATTATGTTTTTTGACAATCATAAATAGAAACAGAAGTTTGGTGCAAGACACCCTAAGGATCATTCGTACCAAGAGAAGATTTTTGAACAATTGTTAACAGACGACGAAAGACGAAGAAATTATAACATTGCAAATGAACCGTATGTGAAAAAGAATTTTTAAGACAGACAGATCATATTTTAATTGATTTATTTATTTGTTTATTTCTTATCTATATATTAACAATCTAACTTACAGATAATAAGTTACATTTTTGTAAAATATATCTTGCCAACTTTATCATCTGATGCCATTATTGAAATTAGCCACAGTTTCAAATGTATTTTGTCAAAATAGCAAACATCTAAATATATCAACATTTAAATAATTGTTAAGGATCAATGCTCTTTTATTGATTGTTCATGATTTGTTTACCTGGTAAGACACAAGAACAGCCACCTTTTACTTTGTTTTTGACACTTATCAGTAACTACTCAATTTGTTCGGATAAAGGTTAAAGAACTTACAGACGGTTATTGATTATGTAATGAAAATGAACAAACATTATCTCTTGTTTTTGACTCTTTGTTAAGGTTCATGGTTACACTTCGAACAAAAATGGTAGTTATTTGACCTATTTTTCAACTCTATGTACGACCTAAACGACACATAGAAATATAAAATAAAGTGTGGCAGCGCCTGGCTATAAAAATCGCCAATCATTTTCCCTTCTATTTTACAAGATAAATCTTGTTTTCTCTATACATTTTCTTTCCGTTCAAATTGTACCTTAAATAAAGCAAGAATTACCCCTTAATAACCTTTCGTAAAACCGATTGTGAGTAGATTTAATAACATCAATAATAGAACTTCCTTGCACGTTGAGGCCATTTGACAGGGCAATGTTGA
This sequence comes from Arcuatula senhousia, assembly GCA_963971305.1. Classification (NCBI taxonomy): domain Eukaryota; kingdom Metazoa; phylum Mollusca; class Bivalvia; order Mytilida; family Mytilidae; genus Arcuatula; species Arcuatula senhousia. Next base: position 2,912,974 of record OZ020316.1, on the reverse strand, counting down.
AATTTGGCTATATTTGTGTGAACTGAAAAACGCAAAGGAAATGCGCCGGCAAAACGGATCAAATTTACACCTCCAAAATACTAAAACTTTATGCAAAATTTTTTTATCTAGACGCTGCCACGCCTCATTAAGCGATTGAATGTGTAGTTTACGCTCCAAAGAGACTGAAAAAAAGACGTGAAATATCAGTCATTTTTTCCAAAGTGAAAAAATGAACCTTAACTTGAAATAACCCTGTTAAACTGACAAAAAAACAATATGTGTTTTATGTAGACGGAAATTAAAACAGAATATGATAGATACTGCCAGTTAAACAATACCAAGGGTACGGTTTATATATTTGTCTGTTTTATATAACCAACATAACATACTGGTAATGGGATGTTGATTGTTTTTTTGATACCTGTAACAAATTTGGTATTACAATTCTTCATTTTTCTCTTATATAAAAAATATTGACAGTTTTTCAAACAAATGTATTTCTCCCATGAAGCAACCCTATTTAATCACCAAAAACTGTTCATGAATACTACAAGTTATATAATTTAAAACTTCTTATACAAGTATACGTGAAAATGTTACAAAATATGGATGCATTTAAAACTGGGTTGTTGCTCTACAAACATTGAACATTAGTCTTATCACAGCTGATTTAATCCAGTTCTTTCTAAAAAGAATGGAAACGCAGGCACAAATATATGGTAGCCGATTATGCAAAGACTTACTTTGTCATCAATGAGTCTAAGAAAATGAACAATTTAACAGAAGACCAAATAATTGACATGCTCAATTTTCTTGTAGACAACTTCTGAACAAACTGGTACCTGTTCAGTTTAATGGACGTGTTTTTCAGCAAACAATAGAGAATCCAATGGGCACTTATTATGTACCTCTGCTTGCTGGTTTGTTTCTTCGTTCATATGAAGCAAACTTTTTACAATCACTTCTTAACAAAAAGATCGTAGACTTGTTCTCTCTGTTAACCTCACTTGCCGTGATATTGATGATGTCCTTTCAAAAATTCTGGATTTTGTGTCTTTCTCCATCTCATATATCCCCAGGAACATGCGATAAAAGACACATGGGATTCTAGGAAGTCTGCTTCATATTAAGATCTACATCTCGAAAAAGACTCTCAAGGAAGATTTTCAACAAACCTCTATAACAAACGTGATGACTTCAAATTTCCAATCGTCAACTTTCCTCTCTTGTGTCCGTTCCAGACTAGTGTTCACGTATCACAATTGATTCGTTCCTCAAGAGCTTGCAGGACTTACGTCTGACACAAAATTTGCTCATAGAGGATTATGTTGCTCCTCGGTTGTTGTCTTCACTGAAGAAATTTAACGAAAGACTTCATGCGCTCATGGAAAAATACGGAATTTCTATCTCATAGGTGATTACTGATGTTGGTTGAAGTGCCCCATTGGTGCCATTTTAGAAATTTGTTGTTTTTGTATCAAAACAAAAGTTGTTGTTAATCTTATCTTATATGTATAAACAAAACGGAAACAAAATCTTTGTTTTTAAATAAATAAAGAGTAATTAGTACATGAATACGCCAACAACTGTTAAACAAAGTGAGCTCTTATACATTTTTACCCATGCTCTAACCGTTTCCTCTGTTGAATGAAAACCTTCCCAAGTTCAGACAGTTGCGGATCCAGAGTTGTGGGCACAGGGCCACGTGCCCCCCTACTTGAACTCTTCAAAAATAAAATAAGGCCTATAATTACATGATCATAATCCACCACCAAATAATAACATTTAACACAACTTGTATATATCCTGTCCTTCTGTTTATCAATTGATTTATGGCTTAACTGTTACCACATGTAATTTTTACAGGAACATGTAATCTCTGTTTTTGTAGTTGATACCTGTTGATAAATGCATAGTAAAACTTTTTACATGTATATGCTAGGACAAAAGCTACATGTATACAGTTGTGTTCTTTATAAAACAAATAAAATTAATAAGATAATCATTCATCGGTTTGAATTAAAATTTATAACTCTTAATTTGTGTATTTCTTTTTTCAGAGTTTAAGCTACAGTGACATAGGTGTGGATATTTGCTTGAAACAATTCTTATATCATGTATGTTTTATTTTATCTTATTTTTTTATTAGAACTAAGGGCCATGCGACACGATTTCAAAATGGGTAATACTAATATTTTCTAACCATACAAATGGGAAATGGGATCAGTTTGTAGCTCTGCTCAACCAAAAAGATGTCTTAGGAGCTACATTATTGCAGCTACATGCTCCTTTATGCAGCATAGAGAAGCGTGAAAAAACGGAACCTTTTAAATTTTATCACTTGTGCCCACCCCCAACCAGTTCAATCCTAGATCCGCCACTGTCATGAATGTACAAATGTAAGAACTGTCTAAGGTTTATGAATTAAAGTCTTATCATAATAAGCAGATAAAATAGATAAGTAAGGCTTGGTGCTCTGTCCGATTCTTAATGCTCAATACATGTACGTTAATAATGTAAATATTTAACGGTATAAATATGATTTTCAATTTTCCCTCTATGCATATTGTTTTATAAGCAGGATTTGGACAAAACACTTGGAAGGTAGAAATCAAAACGGTTTTAAAAAGAGTAATTTGTATACATTCCACTAACGAAAATGAGAAGCCAAAAACGAGTTCTTCGGATAATAAAACGTAACAAGAAACCTAGTGTTTAGAACAGTCTGATACATAAATTATATCTTATAATAATATTTCTTGTAACAATAACAGTTGGTTATAAAACTAGCATACAATAGGCAGTCTATAGAAAAATTTAACACAATGCAAACATGTTCATTTTAACAAGAAAAACATTCCGTCCGCTCCAGTATATGGAGTTTGATTTGCTATTCAGAGCATCTGGGGAATACAACGTCTTCCTTGATAGAGCTACACGACTGACAAGCAAATTGATAACACAGGGATACGTTGCTTCCAGGTTGTTGTCATCACTCAAGAAATTTTACGGAAGACATTATGTGCTTGTATACAAATACGGGATTTCTATTTTCAGATGAGCACAGATGTTGGTTCGACATGTAATGTCATCCTTTGAGGATTGGACCAACACTAAATCGATCTTTGGAAACGTGACGGGTGTGCAATAGCAAACAGGAACTGCTTACTCTTTCGTTGCACCTGAGTGCACTCTCGCTTCGACTTAAGTTCACGTTGCTGAATGTGGTGTTGTTGGTATGTGTGTGTGTGTTTTATGTTGTTATGTGGTTTGTTTTGTTATTATGATTTTTTTCTACCGGTTTTGTCATCGTCTTTACGGTTTTAAAATACTGATTACCCCTTTGGTACACATTTGCTTCTTTTGAACGGACAAAAAAATCTCAGTCTTAGGTGAAACTGTAAGTGATATATAGTAAATGATTTGAAAAAAAAATCAAAACATTATCCCTAATAACATTTTATGAGTATTCGATAAGATGTGATAGATAATACTGGGTGTTATGGTACAAACAATAAATTCTAGGTGTCTTCACATTGTCGACACAAGAGTCAAAAAGACAACTTTTAGGGTCCTTCGGGTCGATTTGAGGAGGGCGGATATACTCCGGCCTTCCGAGACACACTTTACCAGCTAACACTTTCACAAGAAACATAAACTTGTGCCCATTATCATCAGGTTGGGCGTACGTATCAGAATACTGAGAATCTACAGCAAAGTAGGTTCCTTTTCCTAATAAGGCTCCAACGCACCCACCTGCTAGACGAGGGTCTAGATTTTGTTCTGTGATCACGTCTAGTTTATCTGGAGTTGTTCCATGGAAAAGCAGCAGCTCGTTTGCACAACCATGTCCGTACAGTCTCTCCAGGTTACGTTTTTTCCTAAAATAAAAAATAAAATTAGACGAAAATTTCAAAATATCAGGAGCAAAAGTCCTTAAATTATTACACTGTTATCCACGTACTACAACCGAACCACAATTTCAAACGTGAAAGAAAGTCAAAACGACAGTATTCTGACGTACTCCGAAAATTAAGCGGTTCATTTCAAGAGCACACGCTGCATGTTGCCAACGATCGACTTATTTTCGGTAAAGAACAAGCAATGACGATACATAATAATACAAACAAAAAACATACAAGTAGTATATCTCCCAGTTGAAAATATTCTGTATCCTCTTTATAGAGACAATTCTAGCTTGTGGTAAAGACCTCTCAAACAGTTGTTTAACATGATCAAACTCCATTTTTCCAAAACCAGTGTCAGAGTTCAGCCTGATTTGTTTTACCGTCTCGTTCCGGTCCATTGCTTCCCAGTTGAATGGCATCGTGTGTCCTCCTATTTTTGTAGTGGCTAATAGGTTTTGAATTTCCTTTAAACCCCAACTAAAGAATAAAAAATGTCCCAATGGCTTATATAACAAATTAACATGGTATGACAACAAAACGTTACACAATGACTTAACTGTAATTTTTACAATAAAGACATGTTTCGACAATCAAACCCCAAAGTTGTTACATGCTGTAAAGTTGATGGCTTTCACACCAAATCATTTCATAAAACACTCCAATGGATTTACGTATTTTCTAACCAAAATATCGAGGGATAAAACTTACATTTAGGTATGCATCAACCGTTAACTCTGTACATTTATTGACAACGTCTCGTATACCGCGGATTTAGAAACAAATTGGATCCGGTTAAAGAGAATATAACAGTAGTGAAAAAAGTTTTCAGCATATGAATCCAGTTTTAAAAATACGACCGTTTTAAAAGCTGTGTTGCCTTACCTTGTGACCACACCCTTCTTAGTGTCGAATGGTGGTTTTAATTCTGAGTTTTGTGAGTTGATATCTACCCAGCCATCTATATGTGTATACAGATGGTCATTATCACTTTTGGCTGAGGCCACATTCTGTAAAAAGAGGACCATGGAAATACTTTATATTTCAACAATAACTTACAACGATTTCAGTATGTTTTAGTTTGGGCTGTACATGTGTGCTAAGCATGGGTTAAACAAGATACAGTAACAATGTACATTAAAATACGATGACTATAATTTTATATGAGCCTCTGATGAGTCTTGAATAGACGAAACGCGCGTCAGGCGTAGCAAAATTTATTGTCTGGAACTTTGTTGTCATTTGTATTTCGAACACACGTGAAGGTTAGCACTGCTGGTGGAGTTTAAATTCCCCGAGGTTAGCCCGCTCCGGCACCAACACTTTTGAGTTGGAGAATACATCAAAGTTTTAAATTATCCGTCTAAATTTCAAAATTGTCTAAATCCTAAGGTTCTTCCTACCCCAGACATAGGTTGAATATCTTAGTAATAATTTGGTTCCCCAGTTTGGTATTTTTGGTTATACTGTTCTATTAGAGCGCCTCTGATGAGTCTTGAATAGACGAAACGCACGTCAGGCGTAGCAAAATTTATTGTCTGGAACTTTGTTGTCATTTGTATTTCGAACACACGTGAAGGTTAGCACTGCTGGTGGAGTTTAAATTCCCCGAGGTTAGCCCGCTCCGGCACCAACATTTTTGAGTTGGAGAATACTTCAAAGTTTTAAATTATCCGTCTAAATTTCAAAATTGTCTAAACCCTAAGGTTCTTCCTACTCCAGACATAGGTTGAATATCTTAGTAATAATTTGGTTCCCCAGTTGTGTATTTTTGGTTATACTGTTCTATGCTCTTCATATTCATACAGTGTTTGGCATTTTCAATATTTTTGGTAGAGCGCCTCTGATGAGTCTTGAATAGACGAAACGCGCGTCAGGCGTAGCAAAATTTATTGTCTGGAACTTTGTTGTCATTTGTATTTCGAACACACGTGAAGGTTAGCACTGCTGGTGGAGTTTAAATTCCCCGAGGTTAGCCCGCTCCGGCACCAACACTTTTGAGTTGGAGAATACATCAAAGTTTTAAATTATCCGTCTAAATTTCAAAATTGTGTAAACCCTAAGGTTCTTCCTACCCAAGACATAGGTTGAATATCTTAGTAATAATTTGGTTCCCCAGTTTGGTATTTTTGGTTATACTGTTCTATGCTCTTCATATTCATACAGTGTTTGGCATTTTCAATATCTTTGGTAGAGCGCCTCTGATGAGTCCTGAATAGACGAAACGCGCGTCAGGCGTAGCAAAATTTATTGTCTGGAACTTTGTTGTCATTTGTATATTAAACTTTTATATGTTTGATGAGTCAGCATTACAATCTATATTGAATAACAATTCTACTGATTTTTGTCCAACACATTTGCTGTTCAAAACACCTTACAATATGCCCGGTGAATACAGGTTGCTCCTCGGTTGCTGTCTTCACTCAAGAAATTTTACGGAAGACATCATGCACTTATAAACAAATATGGGATTTCGATATCTAAGTTGAGTGCAGATGTTGGTTTGTCATAGGGTGTTATTTTGTCTTCCTTTACCGGATTTGACACGCTGAATGGACAATTGGCAACGCGACGGGTGTGCTAAAGCAAGCTAGAACTGCTTACTCTTCCGAAGCACCTGAGTTCACTCTTGTTTCGACTGGAGTTCGTGTTGTTGATTGATATTCAGTTATTTTGTGTTTCCATGTTTTACATGTTGTCTGTTTTGTCCCTTTCTTGTTCGTGTTTTACTGGTTTTGTCTCTGCCCTTTCGGACCTTTGACATTCGGATACCCCATTGGTACTTCTGCTTCTTACAATCTTACTTATATTCACCATAAATGACGAAATATAAGATGACAGTATGTTTTCAGTTATGTTAAGATGATGAAATTGCAAATACTATGTTTAACATATGGTGAAATATTATTGACATTTCTAAATTCCTATACAGCTGTTAAGTCCTAGTGTTCAAAAGGACTGATTAACAAAAGTTCCTTACCATACCACGTCTTTCTAGTGCTGAGTATAGATAGTCACAGTCAGGTCTGAATCCTACAACAAAGAACTTGCTGTTGTCATATAGTACGGTGGCTCTGCTAGTCTTTTCGGCCTTAAGTATGCCCAAACAGGTCTGGAAAATTAATCTGTTATCTGCATCAATTGAAATTTCCATAGATAAAACATCATCTGCTAGATTTTTTACAATTTCTTTTGCTTCGGTTTTTATTCTTTCTAAGGTAACGTTTCTTGTTGAAGTATAAATCAATTTTAATGACCCAACACCAGCTTCAATCCTTGTTCCATCACCGAATATTTCTTTAAATTTCTTTTTGATGGATAAGCCTTCCATTATCAGAAACTGTAACTTGTCCTTAGAAATGTCTACTTTTGGCATCGATTTAATAATATCTTCTGGAGTTTGAATTTCCAAATTGAATTCAATGTTCTTCCATAAAGTTGGAATAGTTGTACCTGTAAAGTTATAAATTTTATAGGTTAATATAATTTATTTTTAAGGCATCTATTTGAGAATGGTGATGTTTTACAATAAATGAGCATTCATGGTGTCTATTTTTTACAAATCTGCTTTTGATATTTATAGACCAGGTAAAAACGACTAGAGTCTTTAATACATCTGTGCTGTCTTTTCAAGTATCTTGTTTTGTCTTTTAGTAATCTCAGTTTTACTAATTGGGCTGTAAATCTGTAATTCCCCAAAAGAACGTCTTTGCTTCTACCATTTTTTAAATTCTAGATTACATCAATTTTGTTCATCTACAAAGATTTTACTTATTACACATCTCATTGTTTTCTGTTGATACTTATCTCCAGAAATACTTATGAATAAAACATGTAAACACAAATACTGATCTTACCTTCCTTACTCCTTCTTTCATCATGAAACATAGTAGATCTGGGTTGTTCTTTGGGAAGCAGAGGTCTTTTGGACACTTCATTTGATTCAGTAACTTTCGGCATTGCACCTTTTGTAGTGTTTTGTTCTGCAGTAAAAAATCTCTCTGATCTGGAGGGTCGCTTCTGTGGTGCAATCACCTGTGTTTTGGTTACTGATCGTTGGAACCTTCGATGCTGATATTGCAAGGAAGTTTCTTGTGTCTTGTTCATCTCATTTACCATATCAGAACTAAGCTCCACTTCAGAAATTTCTACAGCCGGTAGAGGCCCTGCAGCATCCTCTGATTTAGAAATTGTTGACATTGCAATATTCTTATCCATAGGCTGCTTCTCTTGTAGAAAATATGTAAGAGGTTGCTGATTGGTAGCCTCTTGTGTCTGTGCTTTCTGTGCTTCATCTTTCAAAAGTACACCACAATTGATATTAGATCTCACAAACATAGTCATATCTTGTAAAACTTTTTCTAAGTCACCCTTTAAATTGTCATAATCTTGGAAACTTTCTGCCACAGCTGTAATTAGAATCCTTGGGCTTTGTACAATATCACAGTGACTGATGCATTTCCATTGGTGTTTATTTTCACCTAGAGCACAAAATTATATTTCAATACTTTTTCAGATTATTATTTCTCTAAGTAAAAAGCAAAATAGTACTAATAAGTCAAGAGTCCAAAAGCCGAAAAAGCAATTTAGACTCTAAACAGGAGAAGCAAATGTATTTTGTAGAACTTTATTGAAATAATTTAAATATATTTCACAGGATAACAAATAAAGGTAAAATCAAAATTACCGAACTCATATATCTAATAAGAAAAGAAAAAACAAGGCAGACATACCAGAACAAGAGGCTCCCAAGAGCCTGAATCGCTCACCTGATCTCTTATGCTAAAGCCTCCTACCTAGTGTGCAACATGGTCTACATGTACTCAGTATTCATTGAAGAAACTAGTTAGGATAGAAAAGAGTCTTAAGATCGAGAGTTTTGTAGAGCTTTTAATGCTGAAGAAGGAAGGTTGCTACGGATTTTCCCTATCGCTAATACTTTTTGAGCTATAAGCTAAAAACTATGATCTGACCCCCCTGTTTTATTTTATCTACGGCGGCCAGGTTGGTTGGTCAGCATGCACAAATTTCACAAACTTGGTAGAAGACATCCTACAGATCAACTGTACAAAGTTTGAAAGCAATCCCTGCAGGTGTTTCAGAGAAGAAGATCTTTGAAGTAAAGTTAACAGACGGACGGACGGACGACAGACGCTAGATGATGACAATAGCTCACCTGACCCTTCGGGTCATGTTAACTAAAAATTCAAGAACGCATATGTCCTGACTTTGTACAGGCATTACAAAAATATGGCTGGTTTAACCAGGTTTAATGGAGCCAAACCTCCCTCTTTCATTGCGATATACTGTCTACGAAAAATTATTTTTTTGTAAAACCAAAAAATTGTCGTCAGACTATTTGTTTTGTTTATTTAGAAAGATACAAACGTTCAAAATACGACTAGGGTACCTTATTACATTAAAAATTGAAAAATATATAATATTTGTAAAGCTTTACAAAAATTCATATTCATGAGATGTAGATGAGCTGGAAACCTGCGCATTATACCTCTTTGATTGAAAACGTCCATAGTTATTGTACGTGGTTTATTATTTAAAACTGTTTCTCGAAGTTTAAGCTTGGAAGAAAATTTAAACGGCAACCGAATATAATATCTACTTAATGAAAAGAACTGACAATTATTACATGTATTAAGTTTTGAATTTGATTTAAAAGGTAAACACCAAAAATATTGGTATTTTTTCTACATATCAATGTATTCGAGGACAAAACCCGAGAATCCGATTAGTGTCTTTGTTAAAACTACTCAGTTAAAATCTGTGTCAATGTGACGTAATGCAGGTAAATAAAATATCAATCAATATTGTCAATATTAAACTATTTTGATCACAATAAAGTCCTTTTGAGGCAAAATTGGTGGCAAATTTGTTTTTCAATAGACAATATGCCTTTAAGGATTACTTTGATGAAAAGTAATCTATTGTAATCAATTACAAATTAAAATGTAATCAATTACATTTAAAAAGGAAAATAATTGTAATGTATTAAATTACATTTTAAAGTAATCTGTTATTAACTAAGATCTATACATTAATTACTTTTAGTGTATCATTCATATCATAAAATATGAATCAAAAGTATTTATGTATTTGTTTAAGCCGTACGTGACCCATTAAGTCAATGGTTCTAAAACGAAAAGTTAATATCTGTCATAGTTACATATACCTAAAATCTTTGAATACCATCTGCTTTCGTTTTCCTGCATTTTAAGGGTCCTGTCTATCATTCGTTCAAATATCCCTCTCCCTGGGTGGAGAACTTTTACAATATGAAGATACCTTTTCTTCTTGAAGGTGAGGATAGTATCTCGTATTAAGATGGCTTGAACTTTATATTTTAGACCTGGAAATTAGAAGCAAAGAGCGCAAGTCAGCAAAATATTTTTGGTACAATTTTAACCTTACTATTTTAGAATAGTAAAGCTCTTACCGTAATACCATTGCGATCCACCAATTCTCTGGTATGACTGATTCGTTTTTGTCATTTTCTCTGGACTATGAGATTGATCATTCAAGTTCGGTAGTTTTGTTATTACCTTTATTTTCTTAGTCCAGCTGCCGTTATTTACCAATTTCAAATTATAAACATCATGTCATTTCAGCTGAAGTAATCATAATTCCTAAAGTCCATCTTTTCCAGTGAGCGTTTAACGTTAAATGTCATTTATTGAAGTAAAACGGGTATATTTGATAATGAATTTTAAACACTTTTTGCAAGTCTAGATTTGTACGAAGTGTTTTTGTAACTTTTGTAAAGATTTGGTGCATTTTTTACCTTTTGTGACATTTTGAGTCGAGTCCGATTGTTTAAAGGTATGATTAATGCACCAAACTTGATTAAGCAAAACAGAGTAAGCCAATATTTTTCTTATGGATATCAACATGATTTACAAAAATGTTTAGTAAATAAAGCGTTCCGTTTCTAAATACTTTTAAAACGTTCATTTGGGCGATTAAAGTCATGTGTCCGAAATCTTGACAAGAATGAGAAACACTGAGGTAAAGGGTGTAAAAAACGACGACAAATTTATTCATCCAATCTAAAAATTAAGGAAGTACAAACATTTTAGATTAGTTGCTTTCTTTTGTATAATATGCAAATATCAGTAAAACGCAATGCATTACTAAAATGTATGTTTTGTTCGACGAATATTAACATGTGATTTAACCATATATTTTAGGACATTAAGACACGGCAAATTTGAAGTACTTGAGGTATTTTGATAAAAATTGTTTTGTTATATACTAGTTAATTGCTAAACATGTCATTCCCATAATACCCACCAGCTAGCTGCAGATAGGTTAACAAGAAATCTGTGAGACACTGCTCACTGATCCTCACTCAGTATATCCCAATACCACAAAACCGAAAAAAGATATGTGGCTATGAAATATAAGACCTTACACTGGAAAAAAATCTAAAATATTCAAGTTTCTGTAATAAGTAGTTGCAGTGAAAACTAACAGTAACGAACATTTAATCATCAACTACTAATGTGGCAAATCATCATCATCATTTTCCGGTGAGGAGTTGACTCAGTTTGAGTGTTAATACTCCTGTCGTACAGCTTAAAAGCTCCTGCTATAAACAATAAAACTTGGATTGCTATATGTACAATTAAAAACAGAGCTGATGAAGTTAGCAAAGAATTAGGGTCGACACACTGGTCTCAGCCAAGTTGGGTCCAAATTGTTCCATTGTAGGTGCTGCTCGGATGTCTTGGGGGATGGAGTTCCAAGAGATGATGGTGGCTGGCACGAATGAGTACTTGTAGAGGTCCAGTCGAGTATATATTTGCCTGATGTTTGCCTGGTGGTTTGGACGTGTAGTAAATGGTGTATTGGTACATCAACTATGTGGTTGATGATCTTATAGAACATGATGGTTCTGTTCCTGGCTCGTCTGTGTTGCAGTGGTTCCCAATTAAGCTGCTCGAGCATGTTGCTGACGCAACAAGGTTCCCGGGAATAGTAGTTGCCAGTTGCAAATCGGGCTGCCTGGCGTTGGACAGCTTCAAACCACTGAATGTCCTGTAGTTGGTGAGGGTCCCACACAGAACTACTTGCTGCAGAATGGCTGAATCCCTTGGTGTTCGAATGGGTCTGTAGATCAAGCAATCGTCAGTAAATAATTTCACTGTGGAGTTAACTGTTTCGGGCAAGTCATTGATGAATACGAGAAATAGCATAACTGTGCCTTGGGGAACTCCAGAGACTACATCCGCTTCATCTGATGCCTTTCCTTCGACAAGTACATGCTGTTTTCGTTCTTGGAGAAAACTTTGGATCCAGTTGTCGGTGTTGTTCTGGATGCCGTAGTAGTCTAAATTATTTAATAGTCGTTGGTGAGGTACCTTGTCGAACGCTGTTGCAAAATCCAGTAGGATGGCGTCAATTTGCAGGTCGTCTGAGAGTCCACTGGCTAGATCCTGGATAGTTGTAAGTAATTGAGTCTCACAGGATCGTTTGGAGCGGAAACCATGTTGAGCTGGGATGAGTATTGAATGCTGTACTAGGTGGTCCATTATTTGTGAATGCAGAATGTGTTCCATTACTTTTGAGCAAACTAAGGTGAGTGATACTGGTCGATAGTTGGCCGCTGAGCTCTTGTCGCCTTTTTTGAAAACAGGGACTATGTGTGCCATGCGCAAGTCTTGAGGGACATTTCCACTGTCAATTGAGGTTTGGAAGATGTATTTAAGAGCTAGTGCTAGTTCAACTGCCAATTCCTTGAGCAGGCGGGTTGAGATTAAGTCAGGACCCGTTGCTTTGTGGGTGTTGAGATTCTTAAGGAGCTTCTCTACGCCAATCTGTCCTACCACAATGTTTTGCATTGATGGATATGGGCTTGGTCCTTTATCTGGCATTGAATTGGTATCCTCTTTGGTGAAGACTGACATGAATTGTCTGTTGAGGATGTTGGTCTTGGTTTCAGGGTTGCTGTGGATGAGCCCATCAGAGTTCCGTAGTGGAGCTTTTCGCGAATAACCAGAACATTTTTGGATGTTGTTTGGCTTCTGGGCTGATGATGTTGTTGATGTAGCTTCTGTGAGCAGTTCTAATTTTACGTTGGCATTCAGCTTTAAAGTATTTGTATCTTTTGATGTCCTTAGCATTTTTTGAGTTGTTAGCTTTCTCATAGGCCCTCTCTTTTTGACGAGTAAGTCTGAGTGTTTCTGTGTCCATTCAGGGGTTGGTGTGTCTGGTTCTTGTGAGCTTGTGTGGTATATGTATGTCTAAGAGGTTAATCACTTCATCTCGAAAGGTGGTAAGCAGGAGTCAATATTATGATGTTTGTCTAGTATGATGAATGATGATACAAATGATTTTGTGTCATCTTTTAGTTGGTTCATGTTGCCTTTGTCCCATCTGTTAAGTTTCCTTCTCGACTTTTTGGATCTCTGGGGTGTGTTTTGGATATCAATTAGCACAGCATCATGGTCTCCTACGCCAGGGATGGTCTTACATTTATCAATGAGTCCTGGGTGACTAGTGAAAAAGAGGTCAAGGATGTTGTCTCCTCTAGTTGAAGTACTTACAATCTGCTCTACGCCACAGACGCTTGGTATATTCAGATATTCTGATGACATACGTGTAGGATATTGGTTGGATGTTGTAGTTAGGCTCTTCCAATCAATATCTGGTAGGTTAAAGTCGCCTGATATCCAGAAGTCGCATTTTGGGTTGTCTGCTCGTAGATTAGATAGTTCTTCTACGATTTTCTTGGCATCAACTTCTGAGGTGCAATAAGGTGGTCTGTAAAGTGATGATATTATTATTGATCTGGATTTTAATATTGTATTTTGAAATGAATGAGTCAGTAAATCAGGGAGCTATGCGACAGACGTATAATCGGTACTTCCGATGCAGGACTTCATACTCAAACTGAGTTCATTCTACATTTCAAGTCCTTGTGAATAGCAATTGCTGAAAAATAACCTTTTACGGCAGGCATTTTGCAAAGACGGATGAACGGACAGAGATAAATCAGTAAACCCCCTATTCCCTTAATTCTGGACTGGACTGGACGAACAAATGTATTTTTATGAACAGTTCAGATCTGTTTTTAACATCTCTACTGTCAGGCTTTCCTGGCAGTTCTAAAACTGTTCTAACTCAGGACAACAACTATCATAAATTGTTCTGGAGCAGACCTGCCATTAACTGTCTTACACCCTGACACTTCTAGAACTGTTCTAGGCCCTGAAGGTCCCTGGTAGCTTAGAGTTCATCAAGCCCCTGACAGCTAACAACTCCTCTAGTCTATGATAATTCTGCACCCTGACAGGTCCTGATAGTTCTAAATGACACCAAGTGTTGTTTGTTGTTATATTTACCTGGTGAATGAATACCTTTCTGTTAAAATCGTATTCTTGATAACCATGCAACTTCTATAACGTTGGACATTAAACCAGAATAGTTCTAAAACTGTCAGAAGCATTCAGGACTGTTAGAGCTTAGAACTCTCAGGGTACAAAACAAGTTAGAGCTGTCAGGGCGTAATACAGCTTAGAAATATAAGGGCTTAGACCAATTCTAAATACAGGAAAACCTGCCAATTATGACCTTAAAAGGGACACAGGAATTAAGGGCACTATAGACAGGAGGTCTTTATATACAGTTGCATTTACTTAGGTTTTGCATTCAAGGGACTCTTAAAATGTGGTCATTGTGATCAGGATGTCTTTATATAAAGGGTCGCTGTATACAGGTTTTACTGTACGTCATGGGTAGAACTGTCCAGAAATATTCTTTAACAGGAAATTGTCCTACAACTGTCAGCAAAACAGATTTAGAACAGATTTCTGACTGTTTCTGACAGTTTCAATGAGATGTTGGAGCTGAGCTCAACTGTTTTGTGTCCTTTCTCTTTTTCTTCAATGATTTGTTTTAAGGTTAAAAAAGGGAATCATTATTTCAAATGTTCCATGATTGTTTCAAAGATCTTAATCTTTTAAAGGAGCTAACTTTTCCAGAACACCTGAGTTCACTCTCATTGTGACTAGAGTTCGTAATGTTATTTGATATTTTTTACTTTTTATGTTTCCATGTTTTACATGTTGTCTGTTTTTTTTTCGTCCTGTCCTTGTTTGGTGTTAACTGGTTTTGTCTCTGTCCTTTCGGATATTGACATTCGGATTCCCCATTGAAAAGTCATATAGCAATAATGAGTTCTTACTTTTATTTGATGTACGTTCACGAAAAATTTCGTGAGGCCACAAGATTACAGATAGCGTCAAAGTGACTTCTACATCTTACTCAGCCTATAGTCGAATCTTATAGGTTATAACACTAGATCAACATATTATAAACTCGTATTAACTTTCAATTTTTCTTGTTTTATTTTAATTGATTTTGTATTCCACCTTTTAAAACAATGTGAAAGTGAAATTTTAACCCTGCACAACATTATGAGAAAGCTGTTTAAAAATTTTATTTGTACAAAAAAAAATACCATGTCTTTTTTCAATTTTTAATTAAACACTCGTTGTTTTGTGAAAAATAAACAAGAGGCTCCCATTAGCCTTAATTGCTCACCTGGTCCTTCAGCCATTAAGGGTCTTCTATAAGGGGTCATCTGACAGCTTCAAGGCAATGAAGACTTAATAGACCTTAATGAGCTGAAGGTTTTAAGCAAGCAACAGCCTTTATTTATCTGCAATAGTTTTCATTCTATAAGGCAAAACAACACATTAAAAACACATTTTTTTTTTATTTTAAAGGCCTTAACCTCTACAAGGGGTCATATGGCAGCTTTGACTCAATGAAGACTTTTGTAGGGCTTTATGTGCTGAAGGTGTATACAGATAAGATAAGAGAAGATATGTTTATTTGATAATTAAATCGCCCTTTCAGGCAGTACAATTTATGTTAATTTCATACAATGGTTATGGGTAATTGTACAATGATGTGGACATGTTTTTCAGCAAACAATAGGGATTCCAATGGGCACTAATTGTGCACCTTTGCTTGCTGATTTGTTTCTTCATTCATATGAAGCAGACTTCTTGCAATCTTTTCTGTCAAAATGAAAATGAATGACTGTTCGATACGATTTGCATTTGTGTAAAAATAGTTCTATAAAACTTCATAAAATGAAAAGGCGTGTGGCTCCTTAGTATTTTAAAGGTCGAAAATGTAAACATGTTTACCTCATTTTTATCAATTTCTCTTTTTATATAACAAAACATATTTTTTGGTTGATATCCATAGAAAGTACTATAATGTATCAACATTCTGTTTAATTTTCAATGCTCTATGTTATATAATAATTTTGTAATAGGGGAAAAGTAATAAAATATGGTCCGTTAAGGGCTGATGACATATCATTTTGTCCGTTAAGTTGGTCCGTTAAGTGCCTGTGACAAAATATTATGTCCTTTAAATAGCATAAATAGATAGATGATTAAAATAGTTTTGTTTGATATGACATATCATAATTTTACTATAAGGACTCAACGCTAGTATACAGAAGAAAAGACAAAATTCATGTGGATTTATCGAAACTAAAATACATATGTCCGTTGCTACTGTTGTGTATCATTAGTTAATATTTGTGTTGAAATTAATGCTTTATAACTCAGATGCTCTATCTGTTGATCGAAACAATGAACTGCTCATTAAGGAACAAGACTTTGTATTAAGAGGTAAACGTTTTATTGATCAGTAATTTAAAGCATTTCAATATGTACATATCCCAATTAACAAGGTTTACCCTTTATCTATTTTTTTCAATATCTCTCCTGTCGCTTTTTATATTTTTTTCATAAATAAATGTAACACTACATTATTCTATTTGTATCATTTATGTAAGTATTTCCAAATAAAATACATTTAAATAGAATTAATAATTGTGTTCAGATTTATTTCTTTTGCCACATACACGTGTAAATATTTTAGGCATTTATTACTACCTATTATAAAGAAAAAGGCAGCGATACTACAATTAGGTCGTTTGTTTCCGTCGTTTCTATATTTACAAAAGCTCTTTGCAATGTACATACTTTCACTTTTCACTCGGGGGCTATATTCGGATCCTCAATCTTCGGATTTCCATCAAGACAATATGGCCGCGACCAGTAGATTATGTGTTCCGCTTCGGATTATATTTTAGTCAGTGTAGCATATCTTGCGTAGCTTTAGCGTAATGGATATTTGATTTTGGATTGCGAAAATTTACTTAATTGAATAAAGTTTAAAGGACAAAAATACTATTCGGACACCAAAAATAAGTTAAATCTTTCAAAAAAGTTGTACACAGCATCTTCGTTTTTCATGCTTTTATGTGGCGGTGTTTTAAAGCAACAATGCGATTCAACTAGATCATGTAGCGTACATGGCGTAGTCACTTTATCAGGTTGTGCACATGTTTAAGCGTACTTTCTTATAAATTTTTGACTGCAAAATGTTAATTCATTGAATAAAGTGTATTATCACAGACAGAAATAATGCTTATGCAAAATAGGTCAATCAGACACACACAATTCAAGCATTTTATTGATTTTTAGAAAATGACAAAATAGCCACATTGGGTCATTCGTCTGTCTTGATCTAGGTCATTTTAATAGGGATAAATAATTTTATCTATTTCTCACAAAGCTATTGCGGGATCCGGAAAAATAAACTTATTTGTCACAAGTTATTGGTTGTTCGAAAATGTTATCAATGCTTGGTAATTTTGTCGATTCACCACATAGAGACCAATGTCGCCACAACTACAAACATGTCAGAAAATAATTTTAACTGTGCAGAACCACAGGGGCTTGGATTATAGAGTAGGGGGGGGGCGACTTAAAAGTCAATATAAATGACCAGAATCCAAGCCCCTGTGTGCGGAACATGGATTGCAACGTTCGTGTATAAGTTTGCTTTAGTCTATATCATAAAGGGAGGGACAATCTTTGAATAGATGACAATCAAAAATATTTGAGCAGTGGCGGATCCGGGGGGGGGGGTTCCGAGATTGGAATTTTCCTCCTTTCCGACAAAAATTTCGCAAGTAACGTCTAGAACAACCCCCTTTTCGTCCTTCGTCCACAGTGGAATTTATGTGGACCAACCCCTTTCAAACATTTCTGGATCTGGCCCTGTTTGAGTTGTAATATAATTTATTGCTATTAGACGTTAAAAATTTAAAGGCATACATGTACATTGCAAATGTTCATATAGAGATCTACAATTGGGTTTAAACTTATTTCATATAATATTATATACTTCAAAATCATAGGCTGATCTGACAAATGATAACCATTAAAGTAGACGATAATTAGATGTGGAATAATTGTACGCCACACAACCAACATAAAGAAACGTGAATTTTAAAAATCACAATGGAAAACAGCCAACAGTCTTCAGCATGACCATAAGTCGCTGCTTGCCGTCTTGCATTGACCCAAGACTTAAAATACAAAAGAGGAAGAGTCCAGTTTCCTTTTTGGTCACATTAGAAAAAAATTCAAAATAACAATGTACAATTTTTTTTTACATCTCCGCATGCTTGGAATGCAACTAAATGTTGAAAATAATATTATAAAACGAAAATTATAAAAATTTCTAGGCGCAAAATATATGTTTGATTTTCTTCTTCGGTATTCCCAGAATCCCGTTGCATGCGTTGGTAGCTTTTGTTCTCAGAATAATTTGAAGATTGAAACCTTTTTAAACTTTAACATTAAGCTGATTTAAAAGTATATATGAACAACAGACTGTGACATCTTTGATCCAATGGAGACTTTTGTACAGCTCGATGAGCTGAAGGTTTAAGCAAGCAACAGCTTTTCTCTATCTGCAATAGTTTCCTATTTCCTCCACTAACATAACCAAACTTTGATGCAGTTATTTTAAACTAAATAGGAGAAAGTACAATGCTTATACTGGATCTAAAAACAAATAATGTTTAGGATAAACACTTACATGACTTAGATTCATCGACATGGCTTAATTTTAGATCGATTTTATAGCATGTGTACAGCAAAGGCTACATATAGAATTCAACAATAAACTTTAGCAGGACCTAGAAATAATAAAGTCTTTTTTATGTTACTAAAGCAGACCTTTGCTTTTTGTGTCCATAGCCGCTTGCTAGGCAATATGCATTAGAGTCCACACTTGTATTATATTAAATAATATAAAAATATAAATAAAATAAAAATAATACAATAATTCTGGGAAACCAATCATTACAATCCACTGACAAAGATATCATCGATTTTGCCAATTTTAATAATTGGGATTCGCTATATTAAGGTTTATTTCCACCAGACCTGCATTTTTAAAATGAGAGACATGCATCATTAACGGACCTAAAAAGTGTCACGTGCCTCTTAACGGACCATGTTTCTCAAAGTAATACCAATTTTGGCATTTTTGTCCCAATATTAATATTTTGGTCCAGAAAATCCTTTTCTTATGTTTTTATTGTGCAAGTAGCACAAGACTTACTACCAAAAAATGTTTTAATGACGAAAATAACGTATTTTAATGCATTTTTCGACATTATAAGGACACATTTTGGCAGAGGGTAGGTCTACGCCTTTTCGTTTTGCGAAGAAGTGTCAAATCAAATCAAAATGGTTTTTGTGAGATGTTTTTCGTGAATAAAAACCATTTTGACACATCTATCACAAGTTTCACTTATTTACTATATTTTAGCCTCAGAGTTAATTTCGTAAAAATAAATGATTTTTTTTCCCATAAAACTACTTAACGGACTGCCTCATGCAACATTTAACGGACAGAACCGTAATGTTAACCTATGGTAGAAACACGTAATGGACAAAATGCCTCGATAAACGGTTAGGCCTCCTTGTATAAGGGGTCATCTGACAATTTCGACCAAATAGAGACTTTAGTAGTACGTTAGATGCTGAAGAAGGAATGTTGCATCATATCTTCTCTTTCTCTTATACTTTTTGATTTACATGTGCTGTAATAGCATTACAAATATTTGTTCCTGATTTGATTATTTATTATTGTCTGATATTTACATCTGTTATATAACCAAATGTTTTGTGTCCCGTATCCCTGTTTTAACGTAACTCCTCCGGGATTATTACAAAGGTTTTAGCTGCCTTCTCTCTCTCTCGTCTGATGAAATCAATGTCGACACGTTTCTGGACCGCTCGCGTTTAGGAGTTAATCCTTGCCTACGCACAGTCATGACAGTGTAAGACATTTTAAATTATTGTAAATCTTAATGTAAACCTTTCAGCTGTTAATTGTCATAATGTATTCATCTCTTTAAACATCGTATGTTATTGAAATTCTTCTTTCGTTTTTGATAATATTTTCTGGAAATTTAATCGACCTTGACTCTTGAAACCAAATTAGCCGATGTAATTATTCATTACTTTATTTAGCTGTGCTTGCTTTTTTTTAAATGATCTATATTTTCTAGAGTCTGTCTGTTTCGATCTTTGTGTATATCTTTCACGTTTCTAACATTTAATTAACTTTGAATTTGTAACGTTTTACGATTTAATATTCATGCTCGTTTTTATTGTGTTTCAGCAATTTACCTGTTTGTATATATGTGGATGAATAAATGTGTTTGCATTCCCCGGATTTGTCGTTTGATTTGGTTCGCAATCTGCCGGACGGGCAGAATATTACAAGCCAAATGCAGTAATCTGACTCCCCTTGTCTAATCATACCACGTTTTTCAAATTCTGTTCAGTAGTTTCAGAGGAGAAGATTTTTAAAAAAAAATTGTTAACGGACGACTACGACGCCAACGACGGACGCTAAGTGATGGTAATAGCTCATATGTCCCTTTGTTCCAGATAGGTTAAAAATAAAGGTAATAACAAAACTATCGAACTTGAATGATCAATCTCATAGTCCAGAGAAAATGACAAAAACGAATCAGTCATACCGGAGAGTTGGTGTATCGCAATGGTCCTGACTTGGTACAGGCATTTCAAACGAAATGGTGGGTTAAACCAGGTTTTATGGCGCCAAACCTCCCTCTTCCATTGCGATCTAATGATCCGGTAATGACCATAGAACACAACATAGTTGTGAGACACAATAGGGATATTTAGGTGATCATCTCAGTACAAAAGACCAGTCAAACACTAATTAAAACAATTAACTACCATATCTCTTAACTCAATTTTGAACTTTTCTACTAGTGGCTGATGACGAAGAAATAATTTTTTTAGTGATCGTATGAGACGTATTTTCTTATAGCCCTGCTCCAAAACGAGAGACCGAACTATCAGCAATGGACTTATAAGAAAATATATACATATTGCGTACATTTTTAAAACAATTGGATGTGAAAATGTAAGCATTGATAATTACAACATGTACAATACTAAACATTTCTTACCAAGTTCTGCTCTCATACAATAGGCTATACTAGCTATCCTCTCTTTTGCAGCAAATTCTAGTGCTCTTGTCACGGCATCTTTGAATCTTTTTTCTTCTTTGTCAGAATAAACTGTGATTTCCCAAAATCCTTCACTTTCATTCCTCAATGTTATTATTTCATCAATGAAAAGTTTATTTTGTGGATTTCCTAAAAAATAATAAGACTGTGGTCTCTTTTGTAAAATTATTACGAAAACTTTAATTTAAAAGTAGGAATTATCAATAACAATAGCTTCACCGTTGCGTCGACAATTAAGGAAAGTCACGTATATAACATCCATGAGGCACCAACACTAGAAACTGAGAAAACGGTAATATTTTAATATTGCAATTCACTCAATTATCCCGCATTAACGGTAAATTACTTTGCATGGAATTTTTAGTTTTGTTGTTATAAATATTATGAGATTTCACAAAATCTTTGCACAACTACACCTTATTTGTTCGGATAATACTACATAGTAGCTGTACATAGGCTAACATTTCTATTCAAACTTCCAATCTGTTCTGATAAACCTTAAATAATAGATTTTTTTAAAATTTTTTAAATAATTCTAAATTTTCAACTAAAAATTAGACAAAATGACGTCATAAAGGTTTCCGTGCATTTATTTCAAGTTTACTTCTGTAATACCTTTTCTATAAATTAAAATGCTTTAACTGATTGCTACATACATACTTATTCTGAGTTTTTCAATCTCTTCAAAGGTAACAAAATAAACAACTGCTTCACAGTGATGACCACTGGTGTCTTTTATTGGTAGACATTGAAGTCGTACATTATTCACTCTTGTTGAAAGTATCTGCTTGGGAGGGGGCTCTGAATCTTAAGTAAAAGGTTAGATAACGTGTGTTGATAGTGAAACTCGATAAATACATGTTTGGAACAAAAACAATAAGTTTCATCTTGAATAATGCTCACATAGTGACAATCCACTAGAAGTTGCTCTTTTAAATTTGATCCTAGTAATAATCAATGCTTTTCAAAATGTAGAAGCTGATAAATGAACTAAAACACATATTTAACCATTGAGCAAGTATTTGGTACATTACCCTAAATAATATAGTCAGTCTTAGCGTTTATTTCAACCGACTCTCTATTACAGGTACCTATATCTTCAATATACAAGATAATCAGATGTGAAATAAGTGTACGCGATACAACCTACAACAGTACGGCGGCCAAGTGACGAAAAGTGGCTTATTTTTAGAGTTTAATGGGCATCCATAGGGCTAGTTTTCTACTACGTTTTCTTCAGCATCTATATTTTCAATTTCAATAGGTTGTTAAAAAATCGTAATGCACTTTTTTGAATTTTTCGCATTTGTAAAAGGGGATGTTCAACGAACAGTAATTACTATGTACAAAAATACAAAATAAAAGCACATCTTAAAGTATTTTCTTTTGTTTTCCTTGACATTGACATTTGATGTTTAAACTTAAAGTAAACGCATTTTCGTCAGTTCTAACGTCAGTTGTTTTGTCCCTGTAGTTTTACTTCTAAAATACCACTACAAATTTCGATTTTTTCACATTTTATTCGTTTTTACTTAAAACTAAAGCGTTTATACGTCTTTTTAATTGAACATAAAAATAGAACGACTTGCATTTATGGCAGACCAAGTTTTAGTCTAATCACCCGTTTAATCATGTTATTATAGTAACTTTGAAATGAAAAATCTTTTGTTGTCCATAGAGTTAAATGCATAGATATTTTATAGTACACGTGTTTTTGTTTGAAGATCCTCGAACGGAATCCGAAAATCTGTTATAATGCTCAGGACAAATACATAAAATTTATGCAAAACCAAGTTCGAAAATATTATTTTTTTTGTGGGGATGTATTCACTGTTTGTAAACCTAATACTTTGCATTTATGTTACAATATCTTATGCATCTCCCTGATATAATAAGTATTGTTTTTGTTGGTTTTTTTTACGACAATTTTAAAATCGTAGGAGAAGAGATGAAAAATGATCCGGACAATTTATTATTTTTTTTAAGTTTGGTTTGTTGTATTTTACTACAAATATTTGCCATTTACATTAGTTAGAAAAGATGTACATATAGTTCTCCTTAAAGACTACTTTACCGGAAAGATTGTAAAGACGAAGAAAATGAGTTTTTTTTCAAATATAATTAAAATTAGAAACTGATATGTGTTTATTTTTTTAAAGGGGATTGTTCTGATTTACTTGATAAGAGAGAAAAACACAAACATTTAAAAAAAGAGATTGCTAAATGCGAACGCGATCCTTAGTTTTTAAATATCATTCGATTTTTTGTAAAATAGCTCTATGGAATGTTTGATGGTGTAAATTCTAGTCTTTGTTAACATAATGTCAAACATAAGAACAAGCTCCGCCATAATTGCATTTTCTTGTTCGTCTCCAGAAAATTGAAGCACCCATCCGAATTTCATTTTTTTTCATGTTTTTGCTATCGAATAATACAGGCACACGTAAATAAAAGCTAATTATTCAGCTTATAATTACTATCGAAGTTTTTAATGGCCCATTATATGAATTGTAGGTCTCTGAAGGCCAGAAACATAGTTTTTCGTGGTTTTGTGTAATAGAATGATCGTTTAAGATGAGCTTTTTTTTTAATCTAGAGCCAAAGTGTAGTAAAGGACTTTATATTAAAAGATTTTACGTTTTAAATTAAAATATTTTACGTATCATTTAAGACTAGCATAGCAATTTGGGCGTCTGGGAGCCTCTAGTTTTCATCTACCGATATTTATGGTACATAATATAATATACATATCGTAATAATATACTGAAAAACATATACTGTCATTTCAAATGTGTTTTAATAGTTTTATTTTTATAATTTGTAAGTCTAATGTTGATATGAAGAAAATTGCGCAAACGTACCGGACATACATGTACCTCAAAGGGACCCTACTCTCGCACTTTTCATTTATTTTGGACCAAGCTTATGTAAGCGATTCATAAGCGTACGCAGAATATTTCATAAACTTAATGACCCATTCAAGGGAGAAAATATTCTTATTTGGCGCTAAAATTTAAAGGGCGTTTGACGTTAAATTTTGTCATAATACGAATAAAACATTATAATACTACTTATCTGTCGCATTTGTCTGTTAAGCATTCAAATATATGGAGGATTAAAAATGGAGGGTAATCTTTGACCTCCGATATTTTTAAACTGTGCATTACAAATTTATTACAACCTTCAAAAAATAAAAATTAAATTACAATAGTTAAACTTTCAAATTAAATATATTCCAACCCTATAATATTGATGCCCATTCAATTTATTTTCTACCTGTTCTGCCCACTGTACTACGAGATTGACAAACAATTTAAAAAAAAATCCACATCGTAAAATGGCCAGCAGCCTTTAATGTGACAAACGGTCGCTGCTCTCTGTTTTTCGATTGGCCCTGGCTTGAAATTAATAGGAGTCAAGCCTAATAGACTATTTTCATATTTCTGGGATGACTGATTATTTTAGTCCTTCTCAACACTTTTAGAGAGTTATCTTTTCCCGAGTAGGACAAACAAAAATATTGCATCAATAAGGTCAGAATAAACTTGATTTTGTAATGTTTTCTTACAAATGTTTCATTGTAATCTTGATGGATTTGAACTAAAAAATAAGGATACATCAATAAGATGTTGATTTGGAACTATTTATAGCTTAAAATAAGTGTATAAGGGCATTTGGTCATTCTACCTGAACTTTTTGCTCTTTGACATATTTGCATTCAGAAAGACAGTAACAAAACCAATAATTTCAATAATGTTAATCTAGATTTCCTAAAATAATGTGTTAAAACTTTACTATTTTTCCTTTGCTCAATTATACAAAAAATGGTAAACCAGTCCATGTCGGGTCAGGTTCAGTCCAAAAAATACTAAATTATTCAGCAGTCCCTGAAATATGAAAATGGTTTATTCTGAAGTGTCAATAAAATACCCCTCCTTGACATAAAAAAAAAACAATTAACATAAAAATTCGGCAATTACCAGCTTTGATAAAGATTCCTGGCTTAGGACAGGCACATTTAAAATGTGGCGGGGTTAAACTAGTTTACATTTAACATTAAACTTCATCGAGTTTGAAAGTACAGTTGGGGCGTTTTCACATCTTCATCAGACAGGTACCACCGTCTTTTATCTTACCATATTGTTTGATGGGGTATCAAAATAAACTAAAAGTTGATGATGATGGTGATATATTTACATACCTTCTTTTATTAAGATTAATCTCTCAGCTTGTTTCTTCGTTCTTTCAAATGCCTGTTTGGAGGAATACATGTCAAAATATATACCAATCGTTAGATAATATTTTGCTATCGTTACAGTTAATAATTTTTGTTGGCAAAAACATACCTTTTTTTTTAAAAGAAAATCTATATTATCAACAAAAAGTACTGAAAAAGTTGATTTATACTTATCCAACACTTTGGATATGCAGGCGCATTACAAAGGAAAACAATTATTGCAAAAGAAGCAGAGAGGTAAAAATGGGGAATCGAATTCAAAAGTCCAAAAGGGCAATTACGAGAAAACGAGAAAAGCCGGAAGAAACAGACAACATTAACACACACAAACAACTGAATTACAACCAACAATCCAAACTAAATCGTCATAGGAGTAAAATGATGTGCTCCGAAAGAGTAAGCAGTTCCAGATTGTTTCAACACACCTGTAGCGTTGGTAAGGATGACAATTGGAAAGGTGGATTCGTCATATCTTGTTTAAAGTCTTCCTTGAATGTATATTTTGGATGTAGGTCTAAATATAAAGCCTTCCTTAAATCCAACATGAATCAACTGGAGCAATAATTAAAAAAAAAACAATACGTTTAAGACTATGCTAGAAAATGGGCCAAAAAACGAACAGGGGAAAGAAAGTGACGTTTTGTCAGAATTGGTTAAAGCTGTGAGGTCATTGGTTTTGAAAAGAATAAATTCTTTGAAAGCCCAATTAGCACTAAGGCAATATCCATTTTTAGCAATGCTGATGTTGCTAAAAGATTGTCCACCTTACATGACAAATATGTTGTTTTACCTGCAGACAAAGCACCAACTAACATAATTTTTGTGTGCAATAAACGCTATATTGACTGTTTGACAGCTGAATTAGGTTTTGGTCGTACCAGCAATAGCACCACATACACAGCTACAAAATTACAAATACCAAAACGCGGGTATAAACGGTTAATTTGGATATGCTATATATCGATATTTCAAGGAGTAACCTCTCATCAGTAGCATTTAAACCAAAACATTGGAAGGTCAAAATTCAAAACAGTTGAAAACGAAAAGTACTCAAAACCAAAACGTTCGAACAAGGAAGCCAAATCCAGCACCGAGGATATCGACCATGTGCATTACAAGGAAAGAAACCTGGTGTTTTCATCAATTTTGAATTTAACTATCGGAAATTTCAGCGACAATATATTAGAAATTTTATGGTAATTCGTGTCAGACAAGTCTGACTACCAGGCTTGTGATTACCCTCGGGGACCTCTGGTCCACCAGCAGCGGTTATCGCCCAGTGGTTTCAAAATTACAAATACCAAAACGCGGGTATAAACGGTTAATTTGGATATGCTATATATCGATATTTCAAGGAGTAACCTCTCATCAGTAGCATTTAAACCAAAACATTGGAAGGTCAAAATTCAAAACAGTTGAAAACGAAAAGTACTCAAAACCAAAACGTTCGAACAAGGAAGCCAAATCCAGCACCGAGGATATCGACCATGTGCATTACAACACCGTCTAAGGAGGAAATTATTAACAATCACAAGTATATCTTCCTCCTACTGCCTTTCTTTTGGTGCCAGTAATAATGACATTCCATCCCTGTATTGGATTCCTAATTTACATAAAAATCCAAACAAACATCCAAATGTACCACCACTAAACCTATTTCAGTTCGATTGACTGCAATACTTACTGCAATGAAATCCGGCCTCCAGAAATATT
Source organism: Arcuatula senhousia (assembly GCA_963971305.1). NCBI lineage: Eukaryota > Metazoa > Mollusca > Bivalvia > Mytilida > Mytilidae > Arcuatula > Arcuatula senhousia. The sequence continues at coordinate 2,885,724 of OZ020316.1, read as the reverse complement.
ATGATTGTTGTAATTCTAGAAATGGTGTCAATCAAATGTGGATCCTGAATAATTCGAAAGACCTGATGGAGATTCTTCACTCTAAATCAGTTTCATCTTGTAACAGAATCAACTCTTTCAATACAAATATCTGCTAGTCGATTTTACCACGACTTACTTTGACATCAACGAGTCTAAGAAAAGAATGAATTTACAAAAGTTCAAATAATATGCCAACTTTCTCATTGACAACATTTTTGTTCAGTTTGGTGGCGTGTTTTTTTCAGCAAACAATAATTGTGCACCTTTGCATGATGATTTGTTTCTTCATTCATATGAGGCAGACTTCTAATAATCACTTCTAGACAAAACAGATCACATTCTAGCTCTGTCTTTTGATCTTACTTACCGTTATATCGATGATGTCCTTTCATTGAACAATTCAGGATTTGGTGACTTGAGATTAAGGACACTTCGGATTCTAGGTAGTCTGCTTCATATTTAGATCTACATTTGAACTGGGTCCTCACGGAAATCTTTCAACAAATCTCAGTGACAAACGTGATGACTTGAACTTTTCCAATCGTTAACTTTCCTGTCTTGTGTAGCAATCTTCCGTCCGCTCCAGCTTATGGATTTTACGCATCTCAATCGTTTCGTTATGTCAGAGCGTGTGGGACTTACATCGATTTCCGTAGTAGAGTGTCAAGTCCGACACAAAACTTGCTCACACAGGGTTATGTTGCTCCTCGGTTGCTGTCTTCATTCGAGAAATAAATTTTACGGAAGACATCATGCATTTATAGACAAATATGGGATTTCGATCTCTCAGGTGAGTGCAGATGTTGGTTTGTCATATGGTGTTGGCTTGTCTTCCTTTACCGGATTTGACACGCTGAATGGACTATTGGCAACGCGACGGGTGTGTTATAGCAAACAGGAACTGCTTACTCTTCCGGAGCACCTGTGTTAGCTCTTGTTTCGACTGGAGTTTGCGTTGTTGATTGATATTCAATTATTTTGTGTTTCCATGTTTTACATGTTGTCTGTTTTTGTTCCGTTCTCGTTGGTGTTTACTGGTTTTGTCTCTGCCCTTTCGGACTTTTGACTTTCGGAAACCTCATTGGTACCTCTGCTTCTTTCTGTTTTTGGTGCCGTCCTCGTTGGTGTCTGCCCTTTCGGATTTTTGACGTCCGGATGCCCTATTGGTACCTCTGATTCTATCAATAGTGTCATTTATCTAATGTTCTGTTCTTAGGATAAATGAGATGAAGAATGTCGTCAAACCGAGGTTTGCCAAGTTAAAATCATCGTCAGTATAACAAAAGATGACATTCAAAGATAGTCTATGATCTGTTTGTCAAGTAGTTATTGTAAGAGGTCTGTTTCATATGAATGAAGATGCAAACCAGCAAACACAGATGCAAAATTAGTATCCACTGAAATCTCGATAGTTTAGTCAGTAACTATATGTTTTCACTACTCAAATGACTAGACTATGTTTAAAACCGGATTTGATATGATATGATACCTTTGTATTTAACATTGTATGAACCTTACCAAAATTGACTTGTCATCCTTTTCATATAAGACAATGGTAACTTCATTTATCGAAGTTTGTCCACCTTTCATGGCTCCAAACTGTCTAATAGTATCAATCATGACTCTTGCTACCTCATCCCAAGGGTATTGTAAAGTTCCAGTACCAAATACAGGAAAAGCCATGGTCCTACAGCCCTGTTTACCAGCAATGTCTAAACAGTCATATACCAGATTTGCCAGGAGCTGAATAATGAAAATACGTTTATATATAAATGTGTCACTTGTTATATTATAAGTTTAAATCATTTACCAGTGTATTAAGAGCAAACAATATGGTATGTAACTAAAAATTTAAATACAAGCAATGAAAGCAGCTGTAATTAAATGAAAAGAAAAACAGAATTGGATGTAAAATAGGCTGCTACGAAAACTACTACAGTTGAAGTCTATACTATACCAATAATAAGTGAAACCTTGTAAAATACAAATACCAAAACGAGATTAAAGACGGTAGATTTGTGCATACTGTATGTGCATATGGATACTACTTTGATGTAGATAATAAAGGTAATAACAAAACTACCGAACTTGAATGATCAATCTCATAGTCCAGAGAAAATGACAAAAACGAATCAGTCATACCGGAGAATTGGTGGATCGCAATGGTCCTGACTTGGTACAGGCATTTCAAACGAAATGGTGGGTTCAACCAGGTTTTATGGCGCCAAACCTCCCTCTTCCATTGCGATCTTCAAGTCCATAATACATATAGTAACATAGAATAGTATGACATTGTAAAATTTGCTTAACTATAAATCATTTTTTTATACTTTTATTCAACGATTTGATTACTTTAACTCGGCTTCTGCCGATGAGAGGTTCATGTTCGAAACGGTCGCGGTATATATGCAATGCATATACCGTATTATCAACACCTACTTAAGGTAAAGTATACGAAATTGACTGTCCGATCAATTTTCTTTAAAAATTAGCCATAGATAGCTTAAATTAGGAGGAATGGGGAAATGCAATAAAAAATTGGGGTCACGGACCTTGTTTTCGAGTTATGACCTTCCGAAGGTGTGTTGGTTTTATATCAAAATTACATTGAATATAATAGGAAAATGAACATAAAAAGTCATGTTTTTGAACATTTTCATTCAATAAAAAATTATTAACCGATCAATATTTTTTAAAAACTCAAGACATATTCAAAATTAAATTCTCCGCAGTTTGGTGTAATGAAAGTCCTTGACTACGGAGTTCGTTTTCACGCTACAGACTTCCAAAGTGGAAATAAATGATAAAAATGACGCATTTTGATGACGTTTTCGGCAACGCCAAAAACAAATAAAAGAGCGACGTTTATAAGTAAAATCTGTGTTGTGTTGCTTGTGTTGGTTTGAACTCTTTTGACAGGATTCTTGAAGTATAAGTTAACAAACTATACTACCTAAGCATGTCGCTACTTGTATGTGATAAATTATAAAGTAAAAACTCATTATTTGTGTTGACCGTTCATTGATACTCTGCGATCCGTAAACCTTCTGAGTATTTTTTAAAAGTGTTAACTACTACGTGAACTAAGTAAAAACGCTGATTTACATTTTTTTCTTGTACATGGCTTTTGCCGTCGTCAGTTTTTTTTTTTCTTTATTTCGAAGGTAGATGAGCATATATAGTGTTCCGGTCCGTACGCCCGTTCGTCAACTCGTCAGTCCCAAATCAGTTTTACATTCAGGTTGTCCTAAGTACATACCCTATCTTTTACTAGTATATAAAAAATACGCACTGATCGATTTTCTTTTAAATTTCCAAGATGGACAGTATTTATTTGTCTTACGATTAAATAAAAAAAAAATAACACGAACGGCTTTGTCTCGCAGAAATCTCACCTGGTACATTTTTGTAAGCCTAAACTAGAAGAGTTCCCGAAAGAATAACAAAATTTACCAAGATTCGCGTAAAGGCATTTAAATAGAATACCGGTATGTTTTGTCCGGCAAAGAAAAAATGAACACGTTTGGATTCTGTTTTGTATTTTGTATCATTGTATCGAAACACAAATATTTACCAAAACCATTTTTATGTAAACTCATCTTACTGCGGGTGGAAATTGGCTTGTGTTTAACCCATTTGCATTAAAAATACTACAACACCGAACAACACAATGAAGGTCTCGTCGGCAAAAATCGGAATGTTTACGGATTTACTTAAAAAAAATTTTCGTCCAACGAGTGCGTGAGTAAATGGGTGAATTCTTGTTTTACGCTCTTGCAACACTATATAGGTTATTTAAAGGCGATGGATATGATATGATATGATGATGAGAAAATAGGATGAAACAGTAAATTTTAAAGACCACAGGAAAATGCCGGGAGATATGGGTAGGGGCGGAAAATTTAGCCTATGTGGCGCACGTATTGGCTGTCAACAATATGGATCTTTTACGTGCATAAAGCGTGGCACTCTTTACACACGTTGGTCCACTATGGTCAGCGGCCAGGTTTTCCGTATTATAGACCTGACGACCCGGGGGACGATGGCCACCCTATTCAGCACCTATGGTTCACACTTTGGTCGGTCTGTGGGCTGAACACTAGCACCGATGTCAGAATCGCACGACCCTTAGTCGGCTTTTTAAGATCTAGTTCTTCCTGCATATACGACCATATAAATTGTATTCCTTATGTTACTGCATCAATTTTCCCTACGCGCGTCTGTATCGGCAGAAAATATCAGTAAAATATGACTACGTGCTGAATAAAATGAAATCGGAAACGAAAGTGAAGCGTCGAACGTCGCGCCATTTGTTGGAGCACATTATGACATTACGTAACAACCACTAGAGGCGCTCAATTACGTATACTTTACCTTAAGTAGTTACATGAATTATAGCTGCGTATAACAAGAAGAACATAACTAATATTTGGTAGACAATTTTCAATGCACTGTTATAAGGTTTATTTACATTTCTATTTGATTAAAACAACACTGCCTCTTTACTGTTTGTATTTTTTTTTACATTAATAATCAATGTGATTGTAGTAGTAGGAAGGTGGTGTTGAAGTCTAATTATTCAGGAAGTTAATGAGGTTTACTGCATTTGTGCTACCACTGCCGACTAAAACATCTCAGAAATGGTATCTACACCTTGCGACCTTTTCGACGATGTACAACAACCCAAACTTTTATCAGAAAAAAGAAATGGTCACCTAATGGTCAAGCCCCGAATGACCACTGACCACCATTAAGTAGATCAACGGAAAGACCATGTCGAACCAAAGACCATGCAACAAACCCGAAAGCAATCGGTCAAGAAATAACAAAGATATAAGCCTTTGACCTTGCGGTGACTTTCCGAAATTGCCTTATAACACCGTATAAACCGGAAAATACGTCACGGAACCGGAAGCAAAATGGCCGACAAGATCCAAGATTGACGCCGAGATCCAAAATGGCGGACCGGAAGCGGATATGACGTCATATACATGCGCAAATGCCATTAACATCATTAACCTCCTGAAAAATTAGACTTCAACACGACCGTCCTACTACTGATTGTCAAATTGATTTTATACTATATGACATATACCTGTGAAGACAACTTTGCATCAGGTGTCCAATGAGGTAGGGAGCTATGAAGAATGAACTTAAAATTCAGATTTCCAGCACAGGTCTGAGCAATCTGACCATAGCGTATTCCTTTCGGATACTTTCTTAAACAGTCAGCCTGTATGGCTGGACCACCAAATCTATCTATAGAGGCTGATACTAGTCCCTTTTTCAAATCTAAAGCTTGATTTGAACTATTTACTAACACATCGACCTATAAAAGAAACCCTTTTGTAAAACATTGAAAAAGCTGTTTTCATTATCGTTTATCTTCTGGCTAATAGAATATTAAAGAAAAGCACACATAGATGATATTAAAATCAAATATTCCAAACTATAATTTATGCAATTTCATCTATTCAAGACACCCCAGAGTCGCTCTATCGATTGGTTAAACACTATATGAATAAGATGGGCATAGAACAAATACCCAAACATGCTGAACAGGAAACATCTTATATCAGAACTAAAAACACATAATACAAGAGGCTCCCAGGCGCCTGAATTGCTCACCTGGTCTTGATGTAAATATATGGAGTCTTTTGTATAGCTTAATGAGCTGAATGTTAAGAAAAAGCTTTTCTCTATCTGCAATGGTTTTCATTCTATAAGCAAAAAAAAACTCACTATTTTTCACCTTAAAAGGGCCATAAACCCTTAAGGGGTCATCTGCCAACTTCAAGCCTATGAAGACTTTTGTAGAGCTTAGTGAACTGAATTTTTAAGCAAGCAACAGCTTTTCTCTATCTGCAATAGTTTCATTATATAGGCCTAAACACTGTTTTTCACCTTAAAGGAGCCATAACCCCTATAAGTGGTCATCTGACATCTTTGACCCTATGAGAACTTTGTAGAGCTAAATAAACTTAACTTTTAAGCAAGCAGAAGCTTTTCTCTTTCAGCAATAGTTTTCATACTGTAGGTCAAAAACATGCAAAATTTTATGTTAAGGACCGTTACCCCTTAAAGGGATCATCTGCCAACTTCAAACCCATGAAGACCTTTGTAGAGCTTAATGAACTCAATGTTTAAGCAAGCAACAGGTTTACTAAATCTGCAATAGTTTTCATTCTATAGGTCAAAAACACTATTTTTCGCCTTTAACGGGCTATAACCTCTATAAGGGGTCATGTGACAACTTTGACCCTATTGAGACTTTTGTAGAGCTTAATGAGCTGAACATTTGAGCAAGCAACTGCAATAGTTTTCATTCTATAGACCAAAACACTATTTTTCTGTAACCCCTATAAGAGGTCATCCGACAACTTCAACCCTAGGGGACTTTTGTAGAGCTAAATGACCTGAAAATTTAAGCAAGCAACAGCTTTTCTCTATCTGCAATAGTTTCATTCTATAGGCCAAAAACACTATTTTTCGCCTTTAAGGGGCTGTAACCCATATAAGGGGTCATCTGACAACTTCCATTCTATGGAAACTATTTAGAGCTTAATAAGCTGAACATTTAAGCAAGCAACAGCTTTTCTCTATCTGCAATAATTTTCATTCTATAAGCTAAAACATGAAAAACATTTTTTAAGGGGCCGTAACCCCTATAAGGAGTCATCTGATAACTTCGATCCTATTGAGACTTTTGTAGAGCTTAATGAGCTAAACATTTAAGCAAGCAACAGCTTTTCTCTATCTGCAAAAGTTACTATAAGGCTAAAACTTGAAAAAATGCTATTTTTCACCTTTAAGGGGCTGTTACCTTTATAAGGGGTCATCTGACAACTTTGACCATATGGATGCTTTTGTAGAGCTAATTGAGCTGAACATTTATGCAAGCGACAGCTTTTCACTATCTGCAGTGGTTATTATTCTATACGCAGCGATGTTAATGATGTTAGTCCCGCCAAAAGTTAAAAAGGTATCCAAGAGTTGTCTCCCTTATTGCGACGAATACACGGGAAAATAGAATGCATGTACCATATTTCGATGAAATATTTGTAATTTTAATATCTTATGTAGTCTGACATAATTATTTACAGTTATCTGAACCATTATATTTTATAAATACATGTATTACTCCATAGTTATAAAAACCTGAATAGAAGAATTTAGTCCCGCCCCTTTTACCTTATTTAGCAAATCAGGCGAAATTTAATATCTCATTTCTTAAATCGGTTTTAGCACCCCGCAGATCGACATCGATTGTTTTAGAATTTCACCACACAATAGATCATTAAATATGGAATTTGAGAATTGCTGCTCATTTTTGTATTTTTGAAAATTATAAAAAAAAATCGATATCAAGATGAAAAACGCAGATTTTTCTCATTCTGATTTACCCTTTTTGTCAAAAAATTGATATAATTTCTCATATTATCAACAATTAGCATCTAAATCCAAATAAATCGATCAAAAACTAACCCAAATAAATGATTTTTAATCAATTCGATGGTGCTTATCGGGGTGCTAAACTTTCAATTTCCAAATCCAAGAAAAGCCATGTTGCAGACTAAATGGTTACCATGGAAACTTATTTATGGTACTTTATCAGCAGTATTTTAATGCATTTACGTATTTTCTAAAAACATTTCAAATTCCTGTTCATTTCGATATAAAATATCTTTATAATAGATTTTTAATTTTTTTTATGTTTGGAAGGGTCGGGAAACGGACGATTTTCCGGAAAAGTGCATTAACCAACCTGCGTAGGCCAAAGACACTATTTTTCGCCTTGAAGGGGCTGTAACCCCTATAAGGGGTCATCTGACAACTTCCGCCGTATGAAGACTTTTGTAGAGCTAAATGCGCTGAACATTTAAGCAAGCAGCAGCTTTTCTCTATCTGCTATAGTTTTCATTCTAAAGGCCAAAAACTTGAAAAAGGTTAGTTTAGGGGCTGTAACCCCTATAAGTGGTCATCTGACAACTTCCACCCCAGGGGACTTTTGTAGAGCTAAATGACCTGAACATTTTAGCAAGCAACAGCTTTTCTCTATCTGCAATAGTTTTCATTCTATAGGCAAAAACACGAAAAACCGTTAATTTAGGGGCTGTAACCTCTATTAGGGGTCATCTGACAACTTCGACCATATGAAGACTTTTGTAGAGCTTTATGCGCAGAACATTTAAGCAAGCAGCAGCTTTTCCGTATCTGCTATAGTTTTCATTCTAAAGGCCAAAAACTTGAAAAAGGTTATTTTAGGGGCTGTAACCCCTATAAGGGGTCATCTGACAACTTCCACCCTAGGGCACTTTTGTAGAGCTAAATGACCTGAACAGTTTAGCAAGCAACAGCTTTTCTCTATCTGAAATAGTTTTCATACTATAGGGCAAAAACATGAAAAAATGCTATTTTTTACCTTCAAGGGGCCGTATAAGGGGATCATCTGCCAACTTCGACAAAATGGAGCATTTTGTTAACTTTTGATCCTGAAGCATCAGCTTGGCATCAGATTTCATCTATCGATTATACTTTTTGAATTACAATCCAAAAACAGTAGTCTAGCCCCCTGTTCTATTTTTAGCCAGGGCAGCCATGTTTTTTTGACGAATCAAAAATCGAAACACAACTTTTATGCAAGACACCCTCAGAGTCAATCATACCAAGTTTAATTGAATTCAGTAGTTTCAGAGTAGATTTTTGAAAAATTGTTAACAGATGACGACGACAGACGACGACGACGGACGCCAAGTGATGGCAATAGCTCACCTGGACCTTCACGATGCTTCTTTACAAGTTGGTCATGATATGAATTTTACAAACTGAGTGGAGGACACAGATACAAAGTTTCAATGCGATTCTATAAGTTGCTTCAAAGAGACATTTCCACGAAGAAATGTTTCAGACGCCATTCTATGGGACAACTTTAAGATAATCATGTTGGTTGATTCCTTGTTTCTCTCTATATATTTACTCTTTATTTCGATTATTATTTGTATAATATTTAGGGTAATTCATTACCTTAAAGCAAGTTTACATAAGTAAAAAATATTAAAAAAACAAAACTAACGTGTATAACATCTAATTGATTATTTTTATTTTAACAGTCTATAAAGACAAATCTACCTTTTGATTAAGCTGTATATTTTATTCCTAAGAGTTTTACCTACCTTTTGTTCCACTAGCTTCCCTTTTACTAGGTGTATAGTTATATCAGATTGTTGAATATTCCCTGTAAAATCATAAGAAAACAAAGAAGTATGTTCAGCAAGTACTAAACATGGCCCCATATTTTCACAAAATTGTCAACCTGGTACTATCCAAATGGATTTGATGTAATTCAGTCGTTTGATAACCCAACTATACATATTCAATCGATTTCACACGGTGACAGCAACACGCTTGATATATTAAATGACGTCATAAATTGGCTGAAAAATCAGAAAATATCAATATTTGCTTCATTTTTAAGGATTTGTTTGTGATTTTTCTTCAAGTTAGTGTAGAGCACATTGGTCGACAACTTTAATTCTTTTCCTATCTATTTGTGAGGCACAAATAAGCATATCTTCACAAAATTGTATTTGTCGATGCGTGTGCTCTATGTTGAATTAAGAGATATCTCACCAATAATGGTCTAAAATTGAAAAAAAAATTCTAAATATTTCATGAAATCGCATGATTTTTAGCCCAGTTTTCTCTTAACTGTTTCAGAGCTTGTTTTTTGCAATCCTTAAAATACAAGATTTCTAAACAAATTTCCCAGTAATTTTCAGAAGTTTACTAAAAGTTGAAATTTGAGGCCGATTTCGGTTGTTACTGAAAATACTCTTTTAGTTAGTCAAAGATTTTCTAAACTTTTACCACATATGAATTACATGCATGTAAAATAAAATATCAAGATTCGAGAATATATTTAGACTGTTCATCAATGGGTGACAATAAGTAACGCAAAAACAATTTGGGAAAGGTTATGAACAGAAAATATACCATTGACCTTTTCTCTGACCAATAATCTTAGGCGAGTTACTCTAATGTTCATCTAGTTGGCGCTCAAAAAGTACAATTTACATTTTGAATTTTATGAAATGCCTGTACCAAGTCTGGACCATTGTGATCTTCATTTTTTCCGGTATATATTCCTTGGTTTTTTCTCGTCTTATGGACATTTGAGATTGATTCTCCAAGTTCGGTAATTTTGTTATTACCTTTATTTATTCAACATACTAGTGCATTAAAAAATAATTATGTCGTATTTTCTATCTATCGACAAATGTTCCCCAAACAAAAGGCTCTTAGGAGCCTGAATCGCTCACCTGGTCTTGATGTTGACCCTACAAAGACTTTTGTAGAGCTAAATAAGCTTGACATTTAGTCAAATTGAAATGCCAACAAAGTTCCAGACATTAAATTTTGCTACGCCTGACGCGCGTTTCGTCTATTCAAGACACATAAAAAATTGGTGTTTTCGACAACACAATATTCGTTTTTAAACTTAACATTGGACGGGGTGATTAGGTCAATGATTCTGAAACAAAACTTAGAAAATCTGTCGTAATAAAAATGACAACAAAGTTCAAGACAATAAATTTTGCTACGCCTGCTTTCAAGACTCATCAGAGGCGCTCTACCAAAAACTATATGATTATGAAGAGCATACATGTAGAACAATGAAACCAAAACTACCAAAATGGGGAACCAAATTATCACTTAAACTGTCAACCTATGTTTGGGGTAGGAAGAACCTATGGGTTTAGACAATTTTGAAATTTAAACGGATAATTTAAAGCTTTGATGTTAGTGCCGGAGCGGGTTAACCTCGGGGAATTAAAACTCCACCAGCAGCGCTAATCTTCACAGGTGTTACAAATAAAGATGCTTTTCTCTATCTACTATAGTTTTTATTCTGTAGGCACAAAAACATGAAAAAGCGTTATTTAAGGGGCCGTCATCCCTTTAATGGGTCATCTGACAACTTCAACCATTTAAAGACTTTTGTAGAGCTTAATTAGCTGAACATTTAAACAAGCAACAGCTTTGCTTTTCTCTATCTGTAATAGTTTTTATACTATAGAGCAAAAAACATGAAAAAGGCTATTTTTCACCTTCAAGGAGCTGTAACCCCTGATATACATGCCAAAAACAGTAGTCTGACCCCCTGGTCTATTTTTAGCAGCGGCGACCATGTTTTAACGAATCAAAAATACCCACATCTGTTCTGTGGGGGATACCTAAAAGTACCACCAGATCAAATTTTGTTTGAATCTGTGCAGCCGTTTTAGAGGAGAAGTAGTTTGAAGTTAACGACGACGACAGACGACGACGACGGACGATGATGACGACGGACGCCAAGTAATGGCAATAGCTCACACGGACCTTTGGTTCAGGTGTTCTAAAATTGTTTGTCTTGATGAACCGTAATCTTAGGTTCGTGCTCATAAAGAAGGAGATAAACAAGTCATTGTTTCGTGAAATAAAAAAACAAAGATCCAGGCAATAAATAATGCCACGCCCGATGCACAAATGTCTCTATAAAACCCATCAGAGTCGCTGAGGCAAACAGCCTAAAGTTGACAACCACCATATAAATTGGTCATTAATCATGTTCATATAAATTTTAAAATATTTCAAACAGCTTATCATGCAAACAATTTTACTTTACCTGTTTTACCTGCTCGTAGAGAAATCATGTTCCTAAAATCATACATGTCCATAGTATCAGGCAAGGTTTGGTTCAGAACTTCTACAAGTAATTCATGCTTTAGTGAGTACCATACACATAGGTATATCTGAGACAAGTATTTGAATTGAGAATAGAATTGCCAGTATGCTTCTGCAAACCAATGCAAAAATGTGGTTTCTGGAATGGTATCAAAAATTGTCAACGGAATCACAAGACTCTGTAACTGTTCTTTTTCAGCAATCTTAAACAAGGACCAAAAACATTCTTTTAATTCAGAGCGTTGAACCTTTCCAGACTTATCTGTACCGATAGGGCAGTAGGCTACAGTCTGACAAGGCAAGTCTCCAGATTGAGAACTTAGGAAGATTTCGTTCATTCTTGGTGTTTTCTGCAGCTCAAAATCTTTTTTTATTGCATTTCCTCCTAAAACAACAATGTAAAGAATTCAAAATACAAATGACAACAAAGTTCCTGCCAATAAATTTTGCTACGCCTGACGCGCGTTTCGTCTATTCAAGACTCATCAGAGGCGCTCTACCAAAAACATATGTTGCAAAAAGACTTTAAAAGCTATAAATTAAGTTTATGTGGTCATTAAACTGGCTAATTTGTGGCAATAAACTAAAACTTGGTATTTAGTTACAGATTACCCTAAACATGTATATTCTAAATTTCAAGTTGCTTAATTGAGAGTTTTGAAGAACGTGATTATCACGAATAAGATAACTGACGTGTGCTGATTTTTAAACTTACTCCTGTAGCCGTATATTGGTAATTTTTTTATTCTTGGTAGAATGATACACCCTAAAAGGTTTCTGTGCAATTTCAATTTTTTAAGCGGTAAGATTGCTTCAATAAGTTACTTTTTTCCCCTTTTTCGCCAACATTGGATAAAAAGAAACAGCAGTGAATGATTAATGCAGTCTATTAAGTTAACCTTTTTCCATAATCGTGGTCCCATAACGTGTCAGTTGAAAATTATCACCGAATGGAATAAACAAAACATCTGCTGGAATCTCATAGGCATTACCATGAATCAGAACCACGTGTGCTTTCCCCTCTTCCACCCACTGACAAATCTGATGCTGTTCAGCAAAACTGGAGTCTGCCATGACATCCACCGAGCAATTGTACTTCTGCTCAATGTCAATAACTTCCTTATTCTTTGACAACTTCTGTTGAACTCTCTCTGGATACATGACATCACATGACCATTTTATTCTCTCAAATTTCAGGGTGGCTAGAAAATGACTGACTGCAGCGTCAACATCTTTGATAGTACCAACAAGAAGAACATCTCCATTTGAATCGACTTCAACAAAAACATTGTATTTCTTGAGGATATCAGTCCATTCTGATGACTTCCTTTTTTCTAAAAATTTCAAAACATCTTCCTTTATGCCAAGATGCTTTCGGATAGTTGTACTATTGATATCTTGTCTACTTGATTTCTGTTTCTCCTCTTTTAAAAATTTTTCAAAGAGCTGAGAAAACTCTGCAAATGTTTGTGCTAGCCCAAACACAATGAATTCTTCTCGATCAGTATCAGTAACACGGAGGTACTCCTTCTTGTCTTTCAAAAGAGATTGAACACTTGGTTGCTCTAAAAATTTCTTTATGTCCCCAAGGTTACTAAATTCTTCTTTTACTATAGAAGTAATAAAGACAGTTTCAGCATCCCTCATGTGTGTACTATCATTTGAATACAGATCAACAACTTCCGATTGTTTGTCCACATACCAATAACAGCTTATGTGTTTCTGTCTAAAGTGGTCTTCTATTTTGTTAGCAATTAACTGTTCTGATATAAATTTTAACACACATGGGGGGAAAGATACTCTAGTGTGACAGAGATTTTGTATAAAGTCTGAAATCTCTCCTTTAACAGTTTTAGAACAAGTTCCAGAAAACTGAATCTCTTCTCGAAGAAAGTGTATCTCCATACCAGGTATTTTTTTCTGTATATATCTAGCAAACCCTAGCTTCTCCAAGAGTTTATACCTGTGAACATCTGCCTGACTTTCGATCTCTATTTTACCATTATCACCCTGCTCTTGCTTTGGCTTTTCACTTTGACTGTTTGATATGTTGAGGGTGGTGTTCTCGACTTGGGCTTTTTCTTGCTTGTAGTACTCAGCTTCAATGGCATTTATTTCATACTCCACATCTTTAGTTAAAGCTATTCGCACTTCATTGTCTATAGCATTAAAGACAAGATCTTTTCCATTATGCTCCTTAACAAAGTTTTGAAATACATCAGTTGCAGCAATGGCCTCCTGGGAACTTAACGATGTCAACAAATATTCTTTTATGGCAATCTTATGCTTGAGTACTTTTTTAAACGTTTCAACTACTTGGTCATCTCCTTTCTTGTAATAAAGTGTAATTCTGAAATTGCTTTCTGAAACTGTCCATACAATTTTCTGGTTTTCTTTTACCATAATTTCATTGATGACATCCTTGACATGTGAGAGTGTCAATAGTTGGGTGGTTAAAGGGTCTTCGATGTGAATGTCAATATGTGACACTGTTTTCATAAATTCCTTATCCATATTCCGTGCCTTTTTTACTACATCTAAAGATTCACCTTGAAATGTGATTGTGTTTGTATTCATATCAATCTGTACACTTACCGGAATCTGTTGGCTTTTTAAGTAGTCCCGAAAACGAAATACTTCAAAGACCTGTACTTGAAATGAACTTTGAGGCACTACCTTCTCGTATACTTTCCTGACCTTTTCACTATCAGAAATCTCTTTAACAATTGCTTCTAGATCTTCAACTGTACCAACAATATAAATAGATTTGTCATTTTCATATACTGCTACCTTGTTTGAAGCTTTTGATATGATTTCTTCTGTGTTAACTGTTGATTGGGGTGAGAAACATAAAAGGTTCTCCTCTTTTATAAACTTTTGTACGGTCATTACAATTTCATCTAAATCAGCTTCAGCATCTTCTGTTTGATTGGCTTGTTTGTAAGTAAACCTCAGATATTCAATTTCATTAACAATTTGTCTAAGGCTAGTATGCTCTTGAAGTTCCTTCCTCAGAAAATCTTTTAACTCTGGAAACTTATTGTTTAAAATGTATTGCATAATGGCTGGTGATAAGGCATGGTCTTTTAAATTCCGCTTACATATAATCTGTGGATTAGTACTTCCAATCTGAATGATAACATAACAGTTCTGCCATGGTATTTCACATCTTTGACCTAAAATATAAATTATGTCCAGCAACACGCCATTCAATTTTGCCGACAGAAAAAGCATTCATTGATTACTAGGAATTTAATAACTAAATTTTTAATGCGATGTAGCCAAACTTATATTAAGAAACGACAGTTTGTTTACATAAGATGATTGTTTTTTTTCAAGAGAAATAAAAGTAAATTTATCAATAAATCGCAACAAGTTACTTAGACAACAACTTGATAACTGATGACTTCAACCATAGGGGCAATTGCATTTGTCATCAGGTCATATGTGAACAGAACCACCTGCATTTCCTTGACATGACCATCCGGAATTCCGTTATCAGGGGTTGTATTTTATGTTATATTAATTGGTTAATCCACTTGTACCAGGACTTGAATCGGAAACCTTTAAACGACGGAGAACGCTTCATCATGTTGGTCTCAAAGAACGAAGTGTTCCTTAACTAAAAGCCAAGAACAAACATGCATCCGCAGTATCGGCTTTCTTATCTCTTGATTACTACATATGTTTACTTTGTAAAGAAATGTGTCTTAATCAAGAATGAAGTTGAACAACTGGACCCTTGTGACAGAATAAAATGACAATTTGAAACCTTTCTCCACATAGGAAAAAGAGAGTGTCTAGAGAGAAAAAAAATCTTATAGAAAAAGGAAGCAGTTAAAAAAGAACTGAAGCACAACTAGTGCTGTTCTTTCACATTATAATTATTTTTACCCAAAAAGATGGGTCCGTTGGAAAGGTTGATACAGACTCATCATAATTGAGATTTATTTAACTTGACAGTTTTTGAATTTGTGTTCCTGGATGCGGTCAGTACAAAATATGATATGATTTTTCTTTCTGTCGGAGAAGCTATTGCTATATCAAATAAACCCCAATAAACCAAAACCAAAGGATGGGTGCAATAAGACTCCTTTTCATCCCACCATTGAAGTCACAAAAATAAAATAAAATAAGGTAAATTGGATAAAAAAATGTCTTGTTTCAAAGGTAGATGTGCGCATTTTTTTAAATTTACGTCTGTAATATAAAAGTTCATTCTATTTATTAGAAACAAGTGCTTAAGATAAACCACCGCAAATGATTTTAACATTATGTCTATGGAAACGTGGCAAAATTGAGTGATATTTATATCCATATCGGACGTATAGTCTTGCACGCTAAACCAGCCCTATAAATTATAAAAAAAACGTGTAATAATTAATAGAACATATTTTTTTGTAAAACTTATAAGCTGATTCCGCGTGCACATATTGAAAAATTAAGATATTATAATTTTCAGCGTTATAATTTTTTTCGTAGTCGGAAGTTTAAAAAAATTAAAAAATCTCCACGCTTTCTTCGTTTTGCTGAAGACTAGCAAATATTACAAAATCATAATTGTTGTTTAATGTTATGCATATTTATGAGGAACCTTTAATAGAATTGGTCAACTCTGTTTTTGAGTATACTAGCTCAACATTTTAACTTTATTAAGGTCTAGTTTGAAGTTTTCAATTGAGTTGCAATTTTCATTGAAAATGGGTCAATTTTGAACATGATTTTCCCCATGTGTTTATGCAAAATTATTAAAGCGTATCAATTTATAACAGAAGCATTATGTGGCTACATAATAAGGTAAAGAGGTTGTTAAAATTGGAAAGGTCAGCTTCAGGTCATTTTTGGAATTTTTAATGCGAGTATTGGCACATTCTAAAATCAAAATTAGTAAAGGAAGTCAGTAGTTTTGTGGAATAATTCACCATTTACAAGTATACCCTCTTTGAACAGACATGTGGAAATTCCACCTGTGAGATGCTACACACTCTATAAACCTTAAATCAAGGTCTAATGCAAATGTGTAATCTAATTTGTCATTTATGCCATGCTTAAAATCAAATACATGTAGCAACAAATTAATTTTAAGATTTCTAGCAAAAAGCTTTTCTCCAATATGTGTCTTGACCACAACATTTTACTTGTATTATGCATTTGACTGACCTGGTGCTGGCATCCATGTGTCCCTTATTCTTATTTATCTATCCAAACTTTCTTTTAACTATCATGACTATTGTGTATTTTTTAAATTGCAGACGACATAATAAAATGTACTTTACTCCAATATGTATATTGACCAAGACTTCTTTCTTGTATAAAAGGTAATATGTATTTTACTAACCTTGTGGTGGAATCCACAAATCCCTGGATAATCCACCCAAACTTTGTCCACCATCCTTGAGGGGTCCTCCTGTTGCCTTCAAAAGTCTATCCATTAGGCTACCCTGAGTAAATGGACCTACAGAGTATCCTTATGAAGTAAAACCTGTTGTGTTGATATGTGAACACGTGATATGAGGTAAAGACCTAAATTGTTTTAACTATCATGACTATTGCGTATTTTTAAAATTGGTGCTTTAAAATATAAAGTAGGTTGTGTTGCATACATTTATACCACATTTTATGAGCTTCTACTATCATGTCTATTATGGGTGAATCTTCATTCAATGAAAAATCTAAAATTAAACGAGACGCTCCCAGGAGCCTGAATCGCTCACCTGATTTATGTGCCTACACTAAAGGCTATAAGGCAAAAACTTTTTGACATTGAAAGGATCATAAGTTTAATAAGGGGTCATCTACACAGGAAAAATTTCATCATTTGTAAAACATATGTTTGCAAAATCATAATGTTATCATTACGTTAAACATATGGTTATCATATGTTTGGTGCCCACATGGTAACATATGACTGTTTTAAAACATCTGATTATCATATATTTCATAGTTTGATATGACCAATATATATGTTTTTTTTTAAAATATACAGAAAAATGATTTAAATCAATTGCCAATGCAAAACTCACATTTTAATTTTTAATGTGTTTGTTACCATATTTTAAACGTATAATGAACATATGTTTAACATAAGATAAACATATGTTTGGAACATATGATTATCATATTGACACTCAAACCTAAGGTAAACATATGATAAAAACATACGTTTAACATATGACTTACATATGTTTAACATATATATATTGCAATTTCTTCTGCGTACATGGGTCATCGTAGGTTCTTCAAAATTTCTGGGTAGGTAGATCTTTATGTGCTGATCACTTTATCCTATGCAAGAATTTGATATCTGTAGCCGTTTTCAAGTTATTTGCAATAAAATACTGTTGGACCACTATGGTCTATTTATAGTGACAACAGCCATGTGTTTTGACATTTCAAAAATTGTAAACAATAGACATGTTCCAGGTGTCCTTAAGAACAACTCTGCAAAATTTAGTTGAATTCAGTCCAATAGTTGAGAACAAATTAACATTTGAAAAAAATTACAGACGACGACGAAGGACGCCAAGTGATGGCAAAGCTCACATGGCCTTTCGCCAGGTGAGCTAAAAATGTTTGCAACAAATTTATCTGCTTACGATTTCACTGATTAAAGCTTTACCTTCATCTTCTCATACAGTTTTAGAAAAGTTGCTTTAATTAGGTCATTCACAAGAAAAGTTATGTTACTATATGCACCACCTAACAAGTTTGCAAAAGGTATAAAACCCCTCAAATATTTCTGTTCTAAGCTCCCATACCGCTACCCTGTGCTACCTACACCATCCAGTCCGACCATTTCTAGTTCAATACTTTGTGTAATATCAAATTTCATTGTCAATATAGTATTTTAGGTAGAATTTTTTGGTATAAATGCCCATAAGGCAGACATGTAAACCCAAACCCTACGTATGGATAAACAAAGTACAAGTGAAGCTGCTGGATACTTCACCTTTAACTACTTTATTGAATGATGGACCCAGTTTATACCTGTTTTTTTACCATCCTGAACATCTGTCATCTCCACATCTGTGGGAATATTACTTGCCATACTTAACAACCACGATCACCCCATCAATTCTTTAGTCCAATTTAAAACCTGCAATAGATACATGAGATATATGGAACATTTTAAACTGTCATTGCAGATTTGAGAAAGTTTTCTTTAACTTTAAATGACGAATATGTACGGATATATTTCCATCTATTCATTTTTCATCCGTAGCTCAAACCAACCGTATTTAATCAATATCTTTAAAATATTATTTTCTCAGAAAATATACCGAAAACGCTCTATGCTAACGCTTATTACTACAATCATATGGAAACTAATAGACAGGGGATTTTTCACAGTTCGGATTGCAAGTTTCAATAACCTAACTATAAAATAACTGTTTATATATATCTATCTATTGTTCAACAAAACATTAATAACTATGAACAAACATCCTATTAAAATTACTCACCCCCCTAGTTTGTTATGATAAAAGCAACTGAAAGACATGGTGATTACATTTCACTGGCATGTGTAGTGTTGCTTTATAAAGAAATGTTTACATGTATAGTTAGAAAAATAGCCCAAAAGCGGAGAATATTATTGGCTTATACCCATAACGTTGTCTATGTTGTCGATATCCATTGAGACTGCAAAAGAATTGTCAAGCTAAAAATTGTCATAAATTAACCTGTATATCTGAAGCCATAATGATGGTTTTATCTATTTAATAAACAGTATAACCAATTAAACACTCCTCTACAATTCAGCCATTAGCTTCGAATATTCTTGAATTGTTTGGCTGTTTATTGACTTGTTGTATATTTCATCAAAGTCGAAATCATTTACAGATGGGTCTAGTCCTAACCTGTATGAATCAGGCAACCAGATAAACTGACCAGAAGTTTACTCTGGACAGCTTTCAGATCTGTTTTAAGTGGATATCTTTTAGAGCGGAGCTACCCCTAGGGAGCTACCCCTAGGTCTGCTCTGGTAAGACAATTGAGGTCCACTTTTTGTGAATATGGTTCGCTCATAGCATACCTGTTCACTGGTCATGTCAACTCTATGTCTTCTTTGGACAGCGTTGACCAACTGTAATCAGATTAAGTTTTTAGGGACAACATATCTATTTACAAACGTATTTATTAGCGTAAACCAGATATTGTATAAAACTAATGAATTGCTAGAGGTGTTGAACGTATCATAAAAGAGTTTTTGGATATATGAACGTCGTATTAAATAAAGTACCATAACAAAGTTCAGGATGATTATCAATGACTTCCATTCAATATAATGTTTTAAAATATCCTTTCTATTTCAAAATACTATTTGTGAAGATTTTTGCAATAAGTATGATTTTAAATTTGAATTATTATAAAATAATAATAAAAAAATACGTCCATAATCACGATGTAGAAATATATATTTTGTTCCATTATAAAACCTAATACACAAGTATTTATCGGTAGTTTAATTTAAAGACATAGAACCTATCAATTTCGCATTTTTTTACATTGAATAAAAAGTACACATATTAAAAATATACCATCTAAAACTTACCATTACCAACATAAAAACTCAATGTTTTGCAGTTTTCTATACAATAATCTTATTTTAATTATTCGCGTTGATAAAGTATTGTCCAGCATAAATATTTGGTAAACTGGGTACTGTTAAACTGAGAAACGAAATGTAACCAAACGAGGCGAAGAGAAAACGAAATCAGTAAATTAAGAAAAACGACTGGTGTCGGCTTAAATCGATTCAGTTTTCTTTTTTAACAAGTTTTACTCGCATTTCGTTTCCTTTCTTTACAGATTTCGGCTGCTTATTTTACTGTTTACGTTTCCTTCTTTACCGATATCGTTTTTGTTCTGCTCCGTTTTGTTTGGTTACTTTTCGTTTCTTAGTTTACCGGTACCCGCAAGTGTTTACATTCTATAATTAGTTTGTCCTCTTTTTTGACACTGTGGTTTTTTATTCAGTTTTCCGTCGAAAAGAATACTTTCTGTTAGGTTTTTTTGAAAATTTAACAGGTTCTTCAAAGGTTTTACAATGTATTCTTCAAATAGTGTGAATTTCATTATTTTTTAAAAATTGCCAAAATGATAGGTTCTATGTCTTTAAGCAGTATAAATAAATAATAAAACAAAATATTTATAACTATTTTTGAAAATATATTAATTCTTTGTTAGTTTATTTCTAGAAAATAAATTAAGATAGTTTCAGGTGAATATACAATATGTCAATTTCTGACTTAAAATGACATTCAAATTTGCAGTAGTGTCCACTGTTCAAAAACCTGTTCATAGCGGACCTGTCTTAATGTCAGATCAGCTCTGGACAGCTCTTGGTCCGTTTCTGTGGACAAGTTAGGTTAAAGATGGCATGACTAGTGGTTCAAATTTGAAAACCAGAACGGACAAAGTAAGGTGACCATGGTCCGCTTTGACCTGAGCAAAGTTTTCTGTTTAGACAGCTAAAACTAATATTAAATACGAAAGACACGATCAACACATTGAAATAATTTTGATAAATGTATATTGCTAAATTTCACTGAACCACACAAGGGGACATATAGCTACAATAATGTAGCTCCTTTTTCATCTTTGATTGGGCGGAGCTACAATGCAGTCCCATTACTCGTAATGGAGCAAATCGAATTTCTTTCTCCAACTCAAACAAAGCTTAAAGATGGTTCGATAATACCAATAACACTCTGAATAATATTGAGATAATACAAATTTTTGGTCGAAAGTCATAGGTAAATAATAATTTGTTAGAAAACCAACATTTTCAAAATTCTGATCCTGAACTTCATTATAAAGTTCAGGATCAATATTCTTTAAAAATTGATATTTCCACGAAAATCATTCCAACTGTGCTAAATGTCGAAAAATTTAAACTGAATTCGTCATTAAAATACTACAAGCGATGTTTTAATACCAAATTTGACGTCTAATGGATTGAATTGAGCCCGATGTGATTTCACTTTCGGCGTTGCTCCGTTACGAGTAATGGGACCACATTGTAGCTCCGCCTAATCATAGATGTCAAAGGAGCTACATCGTTGTAGCTAGGGGACATAAAGAGGCTGTTGTAAGTTCAATTTTCAAAATTCAGACATATATATTCAACGCAGTTATCGTTCCTACCAAACTAAAATGGAAATAAATTGAAAACGAAAGTAAATTAAAAAATTACATTTTTATGAGAAATCTAACGTAAATAAACATGATAAAGTAAATTAAATAATTATCATACTTTATAAATCTGAAATTAAACCTGTTTTCTTACGTACAAATGAATCTGAAATCATAGAATAATTACTTATTAACAAATAATTTGAAAACGAAAGAAGAAAACTTTGATCAATTCTATATTTACCATTAAACAAGAATAAACAACTGAATTGTTTAAACGTGAACTACTACTTGTTTATAGAAGTTCTACTCCAGAGTATTTAATCCTTCGATTGTGATAATAAAACTGATATATGTGGTACTTGTTGTACATGTAGTATAAAGCGTAAATAATATCAGTGTAAGTTCACCGGAGATAAACTATTTAAAGGGACTGGAAATCAATTGAAACTTTTGATCCACAGTAGTCAGTTTTTTGGTACGGTTACGTAGTAATTTTGGAGTTACCCAGGCATATCATTTTGCGAATGATCTTATGAATGGGTGTGTCTGTGTTTGAGTTGCTTTTGGCTGAGTATTTTCCAGATTTACTATTTTATTGGTTTCGGTACTTTTCCCATCTTTACATTACAGGCCAGTGGATCCTTTATTTAAGGTCATATTTTTTTGTAAAAATAAAGGTAATAACAAAACTACCGAACCTGAATGATCAATCTCATAGTCCAGAGAAAATGACAAAAACGAATCAGTCATACCGGAGAATTGGTGGATCGCAATGGTCCTGACTTGGTACGGGCATTTCAAACGAAATGGTGGGTTAAACCAGGTTTTATGGCGCCAAACCTCCCTCTTCCATTGCGATCTTAGGATCCAGTAATGACCACAGAACACAACGCAGTTGTGAGACACAATAGGGATATTGAGGTGATCATCTCAGTACAGCAGACCAGTCAAACACTAATTAAAACAATTAACTATCATATCTTTTTATAACTCAGTTTTGACTTTTTCTACTAGTGGCTGATAACAAAGAAAGATTTTTTTAGTGATCGTATGAGACGTATTTTCTTATAGCCCTGCTCCAAAAGTCGGTCACGAAGAAATCGGTGTCTGATAAAAAAATCTGTGAAATGTGTGCAAGCTCTGGTATATCGAATAAGTTGTGAAATATAAACACCCTATGCAGGAGAAGTAGGTATATTGCTCTGTAGATTAGGAAAATTAATAATTTGAAAATTAAAATCGTCTCGTTTATCGTAAATTTTTGTACTCAGATGACCACCTGGGTCAAATTCGAGGTGCAAATCCTAGAAAGACGTGAAGCAATTAGATTCGGTGGTCTCTTTAATATATTTTTTTTGGTAAAAGATTAAGTATTTGTATTTTTATTATTCATTGCTTATTTTTCCTAAAAGTGCTTTAAACTAATTTTATCTGCTTCTTGGAAGAAGCAAAGGTGTTCTAAAGGGGTTATCAAACATCATGATACAGAATATACAAAGACAAAATTGGTAACAAAAAAAAATCATCACAACAAGAATACAAGAATACAAGAATACAAGTTTATTGACCAATTAAGGGCCCTCGAGGGGCAATGACATGACAAACAATTATGATTTAATGACATAGATAACATATAAATATTTGAACCTTTTAACTGGTGTAAAGTACATGAATTTATATAATCAGTCAAAATATAAAATAGTGGTGTAGAATAAAACATTTATATCAGCCTTGACTCCAAGAGGAACTTGCCAAAATTATTAAGTATGTTTATATTTTCACAATTGAGAATCCAGTATAATTTGTTAAATTGTGATAAGCTACTAAAGTTAAAGACATAGAACCTATCAATTTCGCATTTTTTTACATTGAATAAAAAGTACACATATTAAAAATATACCATCTAAAACTTACCATTACCAACATAAAAACTCAATGTTTTGCAGTTTTCTATACAATAATCTTATTTTAATTATTCGCGTTGATTAAGTATTGTCCAGCATAAATATTTACATTTGGTAAACTGGGTACTGTTAAACTGAGAAACGAAATGTAACCAAACGAGGCGAAGAGAAAACGAAATCAGTAAATTAAGAAAAACGACTGGTGTCGGCTAAAATCGATTCAGTTTTCTTTTTTAACAAGTTTTACTCGCATTTCGTTTCCTTTCTTTACAGATTTCGGCTGCTTATTTTACTGTTTACGTTTCCTTCTTTACCGATATCGTTTTTGTTCTGCTCCGTTTCGTTTGGTTACTTTTCGTTTCTTAGTTTACCGGTACCCGCAAGTGTTTACATTCTATAATTAGTTTGTCCTCTTTTTTGACACTGTGGTTTTTTATTCAGATTTCCGTCGAAAAGAATACTTTCTGTTAGGTTTTTTGAAAATTTAACAGTTTCTTCAAAGGTTTTACAATGTATTCTTCAAATAGTGTGAATTTCATTATTTTTTAAAAATTGCCAAAATGATAGGTTCTATGTCTTTAATATTAGATTCTTTAATTTTATTAGATAATATAATTCTGGACTTAGAGAATTTTAAGCATTGGTTAAAAAAATGTAATTCATCATCTACTTCTAAATTATTACACTCATCACAAATTCTATCTTCTAAAGGAGTTTTTGGTTTGGTATGTCTACCTGTCTCAATTTTTAATTAATGACAACTGATCTTGAATTTTGTGATAGACCTTCTGAGTTCTGAATCAGTTATAAGTTCTAGATATTTTTCAAATCCAAAGTTGGTTTTGATTTTCAGATAACAACAGAACAAACCACACCACAAAACAAAACAAAAACCACACACCTTACAGCTTTCAGTGTCGTGACGTAAAGTCGACACGAGAGTGAACTCAGGTGCTCCGGTAGAGTAAGCAGTGCCTGCTTGCTTTAGCACACCTATTATGTTGCAAAAGATGGATTAAATGTTGGTTAAATACGGAAAGGGTGACTTTACAAAAGTCTATGTCAAGCCAACATCTGTGCTCATCCGAGAGATAGATATCCTGTATTTGTCAACAGGCTCGTGATATATTCTTTAAAATTTCTTGAGTAATGACAACAACCTGGGAGCAACGTACCCCTGTGTTGACAATTTACTTGTCAGTCGTGTAGTTCTATCAAGGAAGTTGTTATACTCCCAACCTGCTCTGGAATAACAAATCAATTGTGAGATGCAAATTCCATATGCTGGAGTGGAGTAAAAGTTGCTAACTAAAAATGGAAAGTTAACTACCGGAAAGTAGAAGATATCACGTTTGTCTTAGAGCTTTTTACAAAACCTTCTTAGTGTGTCAATTTCGAGAAAAAATCCAAATAAGAAGCGAACCTCCTTGGATATGTAGTGTCCATTTTCTAGTTCCTTCGGATATATGAGATATATAAATAGTCTCCAAATTGAGAATTGTTTATTGAAAGAATATCATCAATATAACGAGATTTGAAATTTTAGGATAAAGCAAGCCTGTGGTCCTTTTTGTCTAGCAGTGATTGTAAGAAGTCCGTTTTATAAGAATGAAGAAACAAATCGGCAAGCAATGGTGCACAATTTGTACCCATTGGGATGCCTGTTGTCTGCTGAAAAACACTTGGTCGATAAGAAAACTGAGCATTTTTATTATTCTATTTTCTGTAAATTTGTTTTTCTTACTAGACTATTCGATGGAAAATAAGTCTTTTTATAATCGAATACTTCTACCTGAGTTTTCCGTTCTTTTTGAAATAGGTTCGTTTAATCAACTGTACCAGACGAGATGTAAATTGTGAATGAGAAGTTGAAGTATATAATGTAAAAAAACAAACGTTTTTATGCTGTTACAAAATTAAAATGGTTCAGACAGGAAAATTTCCATCATTTCTTTTTAATTTATGAGAATCCACATTTGATATACGCCATTTCTAGAGTAACAAATTCTTTTGATTGAAGGCTTGATTTTATTGCCGTCAATATTAATGTTAACAAAACTGCAGGAAGTTTAGTTGTACATTCGGATGACCCAGCAGTTAAACGGTGTCCGTGTGGCGTTTCATGTAACTTTGGAATCCAAAATAAAAATGACAACAAAGTTCCAGAAAATAAAACTTGCAACGCCTGACGCGCGTTTCGTAGACTCATCAGAGGCGCTTTACCAAATATATTGAAAATGCCAAACACTATATGGTTATGAAGAGCATAGAACAATCAAACCAAAAAGGATGGAACGTCATAGTTCTTTTTGTCAACCGAAATGCAAAAGGAAGAAATAACAGAATTATTTAGTTCTGCCAATCGTGTAAAGTGTGGAGAAATGGAAAGTTTTGATGCTGTTATAAGAGGAAACTGATTTGGTATCTTTACAAATTCTTTTGAACTTTCAGGATCCACATTTGATTGACACAATTTCTAGAAAAACAACAATTGTACTATTTCTAGAGGCCGAATTTTATTGCCGTACGTATTGAAGTCAACGGAACTGAAATAGGTTAAATGGTACATTTTGATGCCTCGGCAATGAAGCGCTGTCTGCATGGATTTTTATGTAATTTAGGAATTCAATGAAGGGATGGAATCTCATCATTGTTTGCACCAACAAAAAGGCCGTAGGAGGAAATGAAAGATTTATGACTGTAAATAATTTCCTCCTTAGACAGTGTT
This sequence comes from Arcuatula senhousia, assembly GCA_963971305.1. Taxonomy (NCBI): domain Eukaryota; kingdom Metazoa; phylum Mollusca; class Bivalvia; order Mytilida; family Mytilidae; genus Arcuatula; species Arcuatula senhousia. The sequence continues at coordinate 2,859,207 of OZ020316.1, read as the reverse complement.
GTAGGTGTGTAGGTAGTGCTATTGCTAGTCCAACCAAAACCTAATTTAGATGTCAAACAGACAATATAATGTTTCTTGCACACGCAAATTATGTTATTTTGTGCATTGCCTGCAGGTACAACAACATATCTGTCATGTCAGGTGGACATTTTTTTGGGAACATACCTCGGCATTTCGTGAAAATTTTAATTTAACGATACAGGTATATACAAACCAAATTTTCTCGTACCCAGCATTTTTGTTTCACATTTCTTAACCTTCTTAACAATTTATCAGTAACGCCCTTTTCAAACATCACTGCTTTGTTATGGCAAATTATATTTAAATACTATACCAAAGACGGGCATAAAACGGTTAATTTGGTTATGCTGTATATTGATATTTCAATTCTTGATTCACTAGTAAAGGGTTTTGATACATGTATATAAATATCTGCATTTGAACTGATTGTAAATTCTCCAGTGGTTCTTCACCTATGTTATAGTATATAAATGGAATAACTTACAAAAAGAAATTATTATTCACAAGGAAATAACAGTTTAATTCTAAGCAAAACCGAGGTTTAAAGATAAAAAAAAAAAGCAACTCATCAGAGGCGCTCTACCAAAAATATTGAAAATACCAAGCACTATATGATTATGAAGAGCATAGAACATTAAAACAAAAATATCAAACCGGGAAACCAAATTATTACTAAGATGATCAACCTATGTCTGGGGTACGAAGAGCCTTAGTGTTTAGACAATTTTGAAATTTAAACGGGTAATTTAAAGCTTTGATGTGTTCTCCAACACAAAACTGTTGGAGCCGGAGCGGGCTAACATCGGGGAATTAAGACTCCACCAGCAGTGCTAACCTTCACGTGTGTTCGAAATACAAATGACAACAAAGTTCCAGACAATAAATTTTGCTACGCCTGACGCGCGTTTCGTCTATTCAAGACTCATCCAAGGCGCTCTACCAAAAATATTGAGAATGCCAAACACTATATGATTATGAAGAGCATAGAACATTAAACCAAAATTATCAAACTGGGAAACCAAATTATTACTAAGATGATCAACCTATGTCTGGGGTAGGAAGAACCTTAGGGTTTAGACAATTTTGAAATTTAATTAAAACGGAACAATATCATAATCATTTATCAGATTTTTTTTCATTTAACATTGTATGACCTTACCGAATATACGATATTGAGAAGTCCGTCTTAAGAGGCTTTCCTACGTTGAGTCATGTTTTCGAAGGTCTCTCAATTTGGGATACTCCGTAATTTTTCTCCTTACTTTAGGACACCTGACGTTCCTAATGTATCTCAACCCTATTAATGATCTAAATTATTAATTCTTAAAAACGAATCTAGATGAAATGATGTCATACCTATGCAAGAAACACCAATATTTTGGCAGGAAAAGATTTTCAAGGATTTATATTATTAAATCAAATTAATTAAAAATATTATATAGGAGTATATGTATGTATAGTCGAAAAAAATCTTGAGATTCTGATTCTGCCAGTGCTTTTCCCACAGAGCGACAAAGTGTGTACCCTAGGTGGGTGAATAGGATGACCCTCGTCCGCGGGAGTTGTCAGGTCTATAATACGGAAATCCTGATCATGACCACTGACCATTGTAAGCCAACGTTTGTTGAGAGTGTCACACTTCATGCACGTAAAAGACCCCTTTGTTGACCGCCAAGAGGAGCATCAAATAGGGTAAATTTTTTTACTCACCTCTCCCATTTTCCTGTGGTCTTCAAAATTTGATATCCCCCTTTCTCATTATTATTTGATGTTCATTTTATCGTCTTTTTCATGTTCATCGCTTTTAAATAACCTTTATAGCGTCGCTTAAAACACCAACTCACTCTTCTGATGTTCACAGTTTTAATTTCTTAATAAAAACCAACACAAGTAATAATTGGATATTTATTGAAATGCATAGTCGTGCCTTTGATATAAACAGGTGTGTAAAATATTTGACATAGCCAGTAGGCAGCAATACTAATATTCTCAACTCCTATACACTTAAAAAGCTGAACTATGCAAATATATTATAAAATTGATGTACAATGTAACAATCCACATAGATAATGAGACACCCTAAGTCTCTTACTACAACATAGTACGTTGTCTAGATAAGATAGCCCAACTAATCTTTTCGGAAGTATCTTCTAACCTCTAGCAACAACACCCATTCTCATCAACCATAGGAAACCAACCACATCTTGTGTACCGCACTTGTACCATAGTAAAATAACTGCTAAATGATAATGCAAAAATGCATTTAACCAATATACAATGTGTAAGCAATATGCAAATTCCTATTCAAAAATGATATTATTCTATAACTTACTGCTCAATGTTCATGACACAATAAAAATAATGATTATTCTGAAAAATCTATTCTTAATGAAAGTATAAAAATGGAAATCTCTGAAAATTCGACTTAATCAAAAATGCAGTTAGAGAATCTGAACATCAAATCTAACATATATACATGTGATCACATAGAAATAAAAAGCGCTATCAAATATGAAATACAAATGACAACAAAGTTCCAGACAATAAATTTTGCTACGCCTGACGCGCGTTTCGTCTAATTAGTTCGCCAAAATATGATGAGTGCACCATCATTTTGTTCCCCATCTTGGAATACTACCTTACGACCAAGTGTCATCTCAATCCCCACAATGGCCACCAAAAATGAAACAGGAGGGTCGAATGCGCCACGCCAGGTGTGCTACATCGTCCCCTCGTGTCGGGCAATCTGTCGTGTACGGTTCGTCCACAGGGAGTGAGCTTAGGCAGAAGGCAATAATCCAATGTTCAGATACTTTATTATCAAATACCTAAAGATTACTTACAGTATAACTAATGAGTGGTGGCGAATATCAATTTTAATGTCACGAGTCTCGAATAACGCCAGGATTCAACAAGTGCGCGGAACTTGTTCCGCGCACCGAGTTGAATCTCCTAGCGTTATTCGACACGAGTGACATTAAAATTGATATTCGTCACCCCGAATTAGTAATACTATAGATAATTTGGAAAAACGTGACTAATAGATCATCAAATAATGAAATCGGAATAAATTATTGATTAATGAATTGTGTATTGCGCACTAATCTAAGCTACGTATTTTTCGCGGGAAACTTCACGAGGGTTAGATAAATTCGCACGCGAGTTAGATAAATCCTGTAATTAACTCCGTGTAAATCTAGAAATTTATTTAACTCGGAAATCACGATCTTTCACCTATATCTATATAATAAAAATTGTTAATACAACAATGTTGCCACAAACATAATTTATAAGGCCGCTTGATAACTTTCGAGAAAATCTGACACCCGTTGAAGGCCTACATATCGGGACAAATTAGTTTTCCCATGGTTTAATTCGAACCCAGTGCAAAACATAAATTTAACATTTCAATTGTTCATAAGTAGAATTCTCCATGGTATAGAAGTTCCAAAAACACGGCAAAAGTCCATCACATTCAGCATCTTCACAGCTGGTAATTGTCCTCAAATTAAAGTAAAATAATGTTTAAATGTCTTTATAATCCTTCCTTGTAGTCGTATTCCACGGAAACGTTGATATATCACAAAAGTTTCTGATTCAAGGGAAATCATCACTAATATTATTTCATCCCCGTTACACAAATATTGTTTTAAAGCTTTATTCGAAAAAAATCTCTGCAAGTGCTCAGCTGACGTCGCTTTCGGATGGGAAAGGTAAACAGTTGATTGGCTTAGATTAGCATGTGGTATTTTAACGTCTTTATCGGAAAAAGCGTTTTACTTAACTAAAAAGGGGTAATCTAGTAATGTAATGAATCTGCATTCCGTATTAGACACGACAAGACAAGACAAGACAATCTTTATTGGCTTACAGCACCCTTTCGGGTCATAATTACAAGGTTTATAAAAACCAATCATAAATTTACAATAATTAGATTCATTACATTGATTAAGTGCAAGTGCATAAAAAATGAGATAAGTCAGGTTCTAATAATAAAGAAGAAGGGGAAAAAAGTAATCATGACCAACCATGGACATATTAATTCCACAGCCACACTGTTCATTATATTTTTCTAATTATTACAGATTTTAGTTAGTAATTAATGATTAGTATTTGTAAGCTCTTCGAGAAATTTGCATACTATTTCTAAAATATCTGTGTCTTCCGAACTCATCAACCAGATAAATCTGGGTAGCTTATCTAAGGATGAAATTTTTTTATTTATTCTTTTAATTGTATTTAAATGTTTATTTCTTATATCATCTAGCTTTGGACATTGAAGAAGAAAATTAATTTCATCTTCAACTTCAATGTCACAAAGTTTACAAGTTCTTTCTTCAAGTGGTATTCTAAGCTGTCTCCCCTTTTCAATTTCTAGGTTATGACAACTGATACGAAATTTACAAAATATATCTCTTTCTTTTTTAGTTAGATTGAGCAAATACGTCTCTATTTAAAGTTTGTTTTGAAAAGTCTATATGTTCTTAATTTGTTTCCATTTATATTATTAGTTCTTTAATCTTCAAATATACTGTTGTACCATAAAGTTTCGTAGTATGAACACATTTTCTTTAATATTGTCTTTTTGAATGTTGATTTATTTGTTTTATTACTTGGTAATGACAACTGGAAAAAATCTATAATACTTTTTGTAAAGCCAACCCACGAGATTTTACCCAGCTGATGAAGTTCGGAAGATTCTTTGTATGTGTTTGAAAGTAGTATATCCTCAGTTCTACTTATTATATTGTAAAACTTGATAACATTGAAAAATATTTCTATAATTAAAGGAAATCTTCCTAATTCTCCCATAGTAGCTAGGTTTGATGCTTTTTTGTTTATATCTAAGATATATTTACACATTTTTACATGTAACTTTTCACATTTATTGTTATTGGACAGGTGTAGAAAGTATTTAATTTTATTTTCATTATTTAAAAGGTTATTATAGTTTTTTGCAAAACTCCGTATTTCACTACCATACAGTAAAACAGGTTTCACTGTATGGTCATATATATATGAAGAAATGTCTTAATGTTTGGTTTTTCACTTCCAAAGGTTTTACAAAGTTTAAAATATGCTTTAAGTCCTTTACTATATAGAAGGTTTTGTGCTTGGGAAAAAGACCCTGAGCATTGAAATGGAACTCCTAAGTATGTATAACTTTGAACATTTTCAAGTTTTTCTTTATTACAATAAAATTCTGATTTATCGATTTTGCCAACCTTATTAAAGACTATGCATTTGCTTTTTGGTGAATTTATTTCTAAACCCCATTTTTTGCAATAGTTTCCTAGAATGTCAAGAGAGTTTTGAAGTCCTTTAGATGATTTTGAGAGTAAAACTAAATCATCAGCATAGAGTAGACAGTTAAGGTTGAGGTCTCTAAGTGTTACACTATGTTCTTTATTTTCAAGTTCCTGTGGGAGATCATTTGTAAACAATTTAAAAAGAGTGGGGCTTAGGTTATCTCCTTGTCACACACCTACAAATGAGTTGAATGTTGGTGTCAATCCTTTTTTTAGTTTAACACTAAGTTTAGTTTTGCTGTACATGTCCTTTATAACATTATAAAATAAATTGCTTATTCCATTTTTACGTAATTTATAGAATAGTCCTTTGGTCCAAACAAGATCAAAGGCTTTTCTAAAGTCAATAAAACATGTATATAACTTTTTGGAGCCTTTATCTACATATTTGTCTATAAGAGTTTTTAATACAAACATGTGATCAGTTGTTCTTTTATTTTTTGAAAAACCAATCTGTTCAAGTCTTGAGATTTTATGCTCTTCTAAAAAACAGTTTATTCTTTTATTTATAATTTTTGTGAATAGCTTTGCTAAGCAACTGCTGACAGTTATGCCTCTGTAATTATTAGGATCTGAGCGTGACCCTTTTTTATATATTGGTGTAATAAAGCTACTAGCCCAACAATCTGGAAATTTACCAGTTGTTAGCACAGTGTTAAAGATATTAGACAAGCATTTCAATAAAATGTGTTTAGAACATTTAATCATTTCATTTAAGATTAAATCAAGCCCACAGCTTTTATTGTTTTTTAAAAGTGATATGTTATCAAGAATTTCTTTATCGGTGATTTTAAAATCAAGTTCATTAAAAATGTTGGTATTTTCCAACTTTTTAAGTTTTTCATCAATATTTAGAAATTCACCTTGAGATGGAGAGTTCAAGTTACTAAAACAGTTAAACCATTCATATCCAGAAATCTATATATCAATTTGCTAATTAGCATTTTATAAAATCAGGAACGTTTACGGTCATAATTTTTAGTATAGGAGCAAAGGGATATTATTTCTATATTAAATAAATTTCAATAAAAATATCTTGCACACAGACTAACACAGGTTGCGGGGGTTGATTTTGGAAGTACACGTCAGTTGCATAAAATATTAAGACACCACTGGTAATTGGGCTTTAAAATTTCAAGGTTCCTCAGCAATGTAAAAATATGAGGCGTGGGGTCCTTCATGAGCTATATAAAATATGGCTGATAATTGCACAAAATGAAGAAATTTCGGTTTTGGATACATTTTTGCAGGTAATAAACAAAATGTAAACAGATTGCGGGGGTCGAATTCTATGCATCAAACAGCAAATAATTAGACAAAACAAACCATATAACAATAGCTAATAAACTCTAGGTTCCCACGAAGCACAAAGGTGGTCAAATTCAAGTCGTCGGTTCATTCAGACGTCCAATTTGCATCAAACTTTATTCAAAATCTTTGTTTTTATCCGCCAAAGAAACTTTGAGGAAGTCAATTTATTATTATAAACAATATCAGTTACGGGGAACACCCTAAAATATTCCGGATTTCTAAAAGTTATAAAAGCATGTTCCCGTTACTAATTAAACAAGTTTTTATCACGTGACCAGTAATCTAATTTGCATACATGAATATTAATGAGGAAAAGTGGTATTCATTTCTGGCTATGTCTTCATTGTCTATCTCATTATCTGTATTATCTCTATTTTCTGTTTGTTTCAATTTATCTAGTAATTTCCAATATGCTTTAGGATCCTTATCATAAAGAAAATCCAATTGTTCAATTATATTTTGTTTAATTTCTTTCTTTGAGTTTTCCTTGCTTTCCTAAAAGTCTTAAGACAACTAAAGAATGAAGAACTGACTTGTGGGTCTTTACTATAAATTCTTAGTAGTTTAGCTTTATCATTTCGGGATTTTTGAAGATTTCTTAGAGACCAGTTGGCACTTGTATCCTGCATACAAGTTCTAGGTTTTTTTCATATTTTTCTTATGTTTTATTGGTTTTTTAGCTAACACTTTCTCGCTTACTCTTAGAATTAATGAGTTAAAGTCATTTACTAATTATTTGAGTCTGAATCAGTACTATTTTCAATTTCTTTTATCTGAGCTTTATATTTATCACTTGTAAGAGTTTCAATAAAATCTATGGAAGACGACTGTTTCCATTTGTATTGGACAGGAAGAGGATGTAGTTTGATGTCTGATATATCATTTAAAGTACAATTTACTCTTTGACAATGATCTGACAAATCACCATAAAGGTCTTCAACATTAAAATAAGCAATAATTGCTGATGTTATAAAATAATCTACAACACTACTACCCCTTACAGTGTGGCATGTGGCACTCCCCTTTGTTTACATTCCCCATTTAAGTAAATAAAAGGTCAGAGAGTAGGATAAAGTACGTATTGTTCATAGTTAATTAATAAAGGTAACAACAACATTACCGAACTGGGATGATTAATGGTTTAGTTAATAAGTAATATTGTTAGGAATAATTTGTTCTAGTTAGGTTTTTATTAGGATATAGTAATTAAGGGATGATGTTTATTCTATTGATGCAAAGATATTAGGGACCGGTCAAAATTTATCGAGGCATGGGACTGGAGCAGATAGAATTCTGACATGAAAAAATCTCATGGTCCCATGGTTAATTGTGTATTAAAAATATTGGTCCAATGCATTTCCATAACGAAAAATTACATATCCCATGCAAATTGAACATATGACCAAGGGTAAAATGTACTGCATTGAAACAATAAACAAGTACAATGTGTATAATAACAATATTTAAACAAATTTGAAAATTATTTCATATAGTGTTGGAGAAAAAAGTATATGTCCCATTCCTATCAATTTGAAAAAAAAAATGGTCCCACTCCTTTGAACGTTAAAAAAAGTACTTGTCCCACTATCATTTGCTCCGGTCCCATGTTTTAATAAATTTTGACCGGCCCCTTAATTGTACTCTCGTTTTCAAGAACTTTTCTTAGTTATTTTCTGAAGTCGCCACCCCTAGTAAGGTGGATTCACGACGATCAGGAAAGTCCAGTGAAAGATTCACGTAAAGGATCGTAAAGTTGTATTTGGTAAGACAATTCAGTTTTGTCGGGTTAAATGAAAAAGTAAGGGAGCAACCATTTGATTTTTATGGGGGGGGGGGGGGGCTATTGATATTTTCTTCGTCCTGCCTTTTTATTTCCGGAAAAAGCTGAGCCTGTTTTTTTTTTGCGCGCCTGCGCACGCGATTTTTTTAAAGCAACTTTCATTTTATAACCCAACAAGAGGCTCCCAGGAGCCTGAATCGCTCACCTGGTCTTGATGTCAACCCTATGAAGACTTTTGTATTGCTAAATGAGCTGAATGTTTATAAGCATGAAAAATCTTTTCTCTATTTGCAATTGCTTTCATTCTAAAATATCAAAAAACACTAAGGGGTTGTAACCCCTATAAGGGGTTATCAGACAACTTCAACCCTATGGGGACTTTTGTAGAGCTAAATGAGCTGAACATTTAAGCAAGCAACAGCTTTTCTCTATCTGCAATAGTTTTCATTCTTTAAGCCAAAAACAGTACTTTTGCCTTTAAGGGGCTGTAACCCCTATAAGGGGTCATCTGACAACTTTGACCCTATAAAGACTTTTGCAGAGCTTAATGAGCTGAACATTTTAGCAAGCAACAGCTTTTCTCTATCTGCAATAATTCCATTCTATAGGCCAAAAACACTATTTTTCGCCTTTAAGGGGCTGTAACCCCTATAAGGGATCATCTGACAACTTTGACTTAATGTAGAATTTGTAGAGCTAAACGAGCTGAACATTTAAGCAAGCAACAGCTTATCTCTATCTACAATAGTTTTCATTCTATAGGCCAAAAACATGCAAAAACGCTATTTTTCACCTTTAAGGGGCTGTAACCCCTATTAGGGATCATTTGACAACTTTGACCTTATGGAGACTTTTGTAGAGCTAAATGAGCTGAACATTTAAGCAAGCAACAGCTTTTCTCTATTTGCAATAGTTTTCATTCTATAGGCAAAAAACACTATTTGTTTGCCTTTAAGGGGCTGTAACCCCTATAAGGGGTCATCTGACAACTTCGACCCTATGGAGACTTTTGTAGAGCTAAATGAGCTGAACATTTAAGCAAGCAATAGCTTTTCTCTATTTACAATAGTTTTCATTCTATGGGCCAAAAACATGCAAAAACGCTATTTTTCACCTTTAAGGGGCTGTAACCCTTATAAGGGATCATCTGACAACTTCGACCAAATGGAGACTTTTGTAGAACTTTTGATGCTGAAGCAGCAGCGTGGCATCAGATTTCATCTATCTCTTATACTTTTTAATTTACAAGCCAAAAACAGTAGTCTCACCCCCCTGGTCTATTTTTAGTAACAGTGGCCATGTTTTTTGACGGATCAAAAATTGAAACACAAGTTTGGTGCAGGACACCCTAAGGATCATTCATACCAAGTTTCATTAAATTCTGTTCTGTAGTTTCAGAGGAGAAGATTTTTGAAAAAATGTTAACAGACGACGACGACGACAGACGACGACGACAGACGACGACGACGACGGATGCCAAGTGATGGTAATAGCTCACCTGGACCTTCGGTCCAGGTGAGCTAAAAATACTATCCTGCCTTTTTTTACTCGAAGCACTGTCCTGCCTTTTTATTTCTTGAATTTTGCCATTCTGCCTTTTTTTTTCAAATTTCACCATAGCCCCCCTCCTAAACAACTTTCTTTTGTTGCAAAATTAATGTCTTTCGAAAGGTAAATGATCAATTTACGTGCACATATTAATCAGAAATAACGGTCGACACCACTTTTGGTTAAACCTACATATATTTGCCTATAATATGAAGACAAAAGAAGAAAACTTTTGTTATTTACCTTTTTACCGATTGAATTGTTGAATATTTGACTACTACTTCTTGTATAAGTCCTCCTTTAGAAAAATAAAATCCCATTATAATGATAAAAATTGACATCTGTCGTACTTGTATTACATGTAGAATAAGGTTGATAAATATCATCAGTGTAAGTAAACAAGATATAAACTAAATAAACCTTATAGATGAACTGTCAATCATTTATTTATTAATTTATTTATTAATGCAACTATTGACTAGTACAGTCATGGCATACAGTACAAAACAATGACAATGCCATACATGGATAATAACAAATTGACATACATTTGTAAATAATATGAAACAAACATATAGTTGGTACTATATACATTTTATATTCAATAATGGAACAATATCACAGACAGCGTTGACAAATGTCAAGACTACCTATGGTCTCCCTTCCTCAGTTCTAATGACCGATCTATAAAAGAGACAACAATCCCAATTTCTTCAGGTGTTGACGGGTTTAAAATTTTTGTTAGTTTTTCATAATTGCCATATATCCATTTGTATAACTTTAAGAAGATCAAAATTTGGATACCAATCTAAAAGGTTTTTTAGAAATGCATCCCTTTCTTTTTTGTTAATTATACAGTTTAAAAAGAAATGCTGCTCATCATCTAAAGCATTACAGGTTTCGCATAGTCTCAAATGTCTGGGAATTTTTAGATATCTACCAGTTTTAATAAATAATTGATGGTCACTAATTCCAAACTTTGTTATGTTTTGACGTACTTTTCTATTTGGATGTTTTAAGTAAAACTCCATTTGATTTTTTGTAACTTTAATACTTTTATATAAGAACAACTTATTGTCTTCTGTTAAATTTTCTATTTTGCTAATAGTTATTTTTTTATGTTATTCAGTCACATTGTCTTTAATTATTTTTTTTAACATGACCTAATTTCTTAATTGGATACCAGTTTGCTAACTGGTGTTTTTGTATATTAGTTTCTTCCAAAATATTTTTTGCAAAAGTGTTCCAAGAATATGTCCCCTCCAGATCTAGCTTTTCTGTTAGTTGAAAAGCTTCCTTTAGTATTGGATTAATATTACTGCTATAGAGTCAATCATTCCAAGTTAAAGTTCACCATTGTGACATTTTGTAAATACACTGCAGAATTCACGCCATAGCACAAAGATGCAAAATTTGCATTTTTTAATATAAGGTATTTGTATAACTTTAACAGATTTTATTCAAATAAGAACAAAAACAAATTTACTTTTTAAATACAGTTTACCAAATAAATATCGAGTTTAAATGATCAACCTCAATGTATGATAAACGGACAATTTTAGTGAGCGCGTATTTCCAAATTGAATGAGATTAGAGACCACATAAAAGTATTTTAGTGGTACTGTGCAGATAAGAAAAATACTAGTATATGAAATTTCTGATGTGTTCACTCATTCTTTTCGACAAGTTTTCATTGTTTGTCTTTTCTCTTTGACATTTGAGAACGATCCTCCATATTCGGTAGTTTGTGATCTAACATAACTTATACAATACAATACAATATTTATTTGTTTAAACACATTTACAATAAATGGTTATAACACAAGTTTATAACAAACGAAAAGTTAAATCAGTGTACAATACTGTTAATGATAACAAATTCACAAATAGTAGATTGAAACTTATTATTTCAGGTTTCTGAAGTGCCGGTGACATTTGGAACAACTTGACATTTATTAATATATTCAATTAGAGATTTAAGTAAAATCAGAGATTTACTATTAAGAACCAAAAACAAGTTGTTTTTAGTTATATGTAAAAAAAAAAACAGAAATGGTTTTAATATCCAAAATTATTAGCATCTGCCCAGTAATTAAACTGTGACCAAATTTTTGTGACTCCAAATGACACTGCAAAACGACGGACAGTGCCATATTGACAACTTACATGTAAGCATTTGTTATGCTATAAATATTTATGTTGGTTCAAAGCGGCATACGTCAGTACAGTCTTCAGATCGATTTAATTGATTTTATCAATACCAATAAATGGTGACCTCCCCTTAACCAGTTTATCCTCAATGGGCCTTGAAAAAGGAGATTAGATTTGATGGTTTGTCTAGGATTTTTGATAAGGGATAGGTTTTACCCGGCCACATTTGATATGCACCTGTCCTAAGCCAAAAATAATCGACAAATCTTTTGATGTACTTGTCTTTTCTTGTGTTTTTGATTTTGTGTGTTCCTTGTTTAAGAGGCCGTGGCCTACATTGTATCTGTGATTATTTAAGGTGTAGACCGTGGGCCAATTGCAGAACTGCGAGCAGTGCCTACTCGCCTCGTAATAGGCTGTTGGCGGTTGTCCATGTTTTTTTTTTCTAAATTGGCGGTTGTTGTGTGAGCTGCGGCGCTAACACCTATTCCACATCTCACTTTTTTCTATTTTGTTGTTTTCAATTCTAGTTGTGCCTTATATAAAACGGGAAAAACCCTTTTATAGCCTTCCATATAAACCCATATGTAAGTACATTTAATAAAAAAAATAATAAAAAATATCAGAACATGTTGGTCAAGCTAGAAATTGTAGATATTAGTGTGAATTGAAAAGACTCATCAACTCTGATCAAATGCAAAATTTTCGTATCATTTTTGAGTGACGACAGGATAACCGGGAGCATCGTAAGCTTGTTTTAAAAATTAACCTGCTAAACGTGATTTACCTGGTAAACGTGACTTAACAATAAGTCATAATTCACACCACAAGCTATGGAAGATGAAAAGGCTACCAATGGGACATCCAAATCTCAAAAGACCGAAAGTGCAAAAACAGAACCAGTAAACAAGAACGAAAACAGAACGAAGAAACGGACAACATAAAACACATAAGTAGTTTACGATTGCAACGTTGCAGTCATCAGGTTTGTTAGAAGGCTTTTTCGTAAATCTTCGAAAATATTCCCTGAGTGTTTATTTCGAAATGTAGATCCAAATATGAAATATGACTTTCTAGATTCCTTTGTGTCCTTTATCTCAAGTACCTGAGAATATATGAGATTGAGAGAGTCACGCAATCGAGAATTGTTCAGTAACAGGACATCATCAATAAAACGGAAAGTAAGGTTTAAAGAGAGATAGTCTCCGATTTGTTTGTCAAGAAGTGATTGTAAGAAGTCTGCTTAGTAGACATTTTCACTGTAAGCCGAAACCGAATCCGAAACCGAAATCGAAACCGAAACCAAATGTATGGAACGCAAATACTGTGTCATTATCATAATTTGCTACTTTGAGATGTCCAAAGAACGTTTTTCTTGTGGTTTATTCATTATGCTTTTTGTTTAGTCATTATAATATATAATATAATATATTATATACCCATTATGATATGGGCTTGTGTACTGAAATGACCCATTTGAAAGTCTGAAAAAGCAATGGTGAAATCAGTAACACGAATGAGTATAACACGAAGAATCAGGTAACGAAAAAAACAACCACCTAACATCAATCAGCATCGTATTTCAAGTCGTTTACAATGATTTGTGTTGGTTTTTTTATCTTTGTTAATTTATAAAGTTTGTTACTACATGTAAAAATGCATCATATTCAGTCTTTTATGATGCAGATGCATAGCACTGTTTTGGACATAGAAAAATTATGTAATAATCAGAGCTACTGTTAATCAAATCTGTATTTAATTTGTAAACGATTTTTTTCGTGTCATTCTAAGTCTTTGTGTTTGTTTTTGTTTGCTACAATGTGTACTCCATGTCATTCGACAATTATGAGCCTGATACTTCCGATCGATTTTCCTTACATGTAGCAGCAATGAACTCAACTTGTTTGTCAATGGCCTTGTTGCTTTAGATAATAGTAGTTGATACGTTTTTACTTTTCGATTCAATTTTGATGATGATAACTTTTATCTAGATTTTATAAAAAAATGTTTGTTGCCACTTCTCTGCAACATCCTAGTCTTCTTGTCTGAAATACTTAGTTCTTGGGATTGCTCTGTGCATTAATGTGTTAAGTAAAAACGAATATCCCAATATGTGTACTTTTATTGGATGTCTTTTGTATATGCCATGTATAACAAAGGTCTAATCACAGTGCATTGTGGAACACCTATGAGTGCATGGTTCTATTTGACTCGGGGTCGATTCTCCACGCTAAATAGTTCCGTTATTAATTTTATATATCCCCCGTTTAAAATCTGTTGATGAAATAGGGGCACTTTTATGTTATATGTTTTAATCTTGAATGTCTTTATCATTATCCGATTTTGAATGGCAAGAATTGACAGTACCTTTGTCAGAAGAAGCAAAGAGGCCCAATGGGGCATTCGAGTGTCAAAAGTCCGGAAAGGCAACGACAAAATCGGTAAACACGAACAAGAACAGCATGAGGAAACACAAAACACATAGTCAACTGAACAGAAATGAACAACGCGGACTTAAGTCGTAACAAGAATAAACTCAGGTGCTCTGGAAGAATAAGAGGTTCCTGTCTGCTATAGCACACCCGCTCCGCTGAACCTTGTCAAATCCGATAAAGGAAGACAAAACAAAACTGTGACAAACCAAAATCTGCACACATCTGAGGGATAGAAATCCTATTTTGTCAACAAGTACGTGGTATCTACCACAAAATGTTTTGATTGAAGACAGCAACCGAGAAGCGACATTATCCTATGTTATTAATTTCTGTGTCAAATGTGACGCTCTGCTAGGGAAATCGATGTAATTTCTGCAAGCTCTGGAGTAACAAATCAATTGTGATACGAAATTCCATAAGATGGAGCGGACGGAAATTTGATTGTTGAACAAGGAAATGACACAAGAGACACTGACGGGCTAACAGAGAAATAAGGCTTCATTGGGCACCAAGAAGATGCATTGACATACAGATTGATGCATGAAATTAACTTTGATGATCAATCTTATATGTCGAAAAAAAAGACAATCAGGCAAATTCCACCGGAGAAACTGAAAATTGCAGCAGTCCTGACTTGATATAGAAATCTAATTATAACGAATGATGTATAAAACCAAGTTTTATTGCGTCAACATTTTTCTTCCCTATTGTTCGAAGGGCCCAGAAGTATAAACACAGAACACAACACTACCATAAGATACAAAAGACAGTGAAGATTATCACCTAAGAACAGTGAACAGCCAAAACTAATTAGACCAATCAGGGGTCATTTAATCAGACAAGATTTTGAATTTGTATACCAATGTAAGATATTGAAATACAAATGACAACAAAGTTCCAGACAATAAATTTTGCTACGCCTGACGCGCGTTTCGTCTATTCAAGACACATCAGAGGCGCTCTACCAAAAATATTGAAAATGCCAAACACTGTAAGGAAACCGTTTTGGAGGCCATTACATTATTTGCAGTCAACTGTAAGAAGATAATTGAACTATTCATCAGAATTCTCGAAAGGTAACCGCTAATACACCAACATAAGAGCTGAATTAGAATGCTGACACTCGACGAGTAAACATATGCACAAATAAATTCGACTTTTAAAGTTTAACAGTTAACATTTTATCGGACATTCAAAGTTTTAAAAAAAATGTTTTCTGAACAGTTGAATTCAGTTTCGGTTTCGATTTCGGTATCGGTTTCGGTTTCGGCTTATATAACTGTAAACAAGATTTAACACCAAAGTATGTCTCGCCTGCCGGCACCATCAGAAACAAAAATTCTTTCTTACTTCCACTATATTTTGAATTGATAGGATTTTCAGTTTCTGAGATCAAAAGGTATTTATAGAACTTAAACATTACTAATATATGCAATAAAAATAATGAAAGTCGCCCGACCAAAAATTCAAATTCTAGTATTCTAGGATGTCTGCTTCATATTTAGATCTACATCTCGAAATTGACTCTCAAGGAAGACTTTCAACAAGGCTCTATGACAAACGTGATGACTTCAACTTTCCAAATGTCAACTTTCCCTTCTTGTGTAGCAACATTCCGTCCGCTCCAGCTTATGGAGTTTACGTATCTCAATTGATTCGTTACTCCAGAGCGTGCAGGACTTACATCGATTTCCTTAGAAGAGCGACACGTCTGACGCAAAAATTGCTCACACAGGGTTATGTTGCTCTTCGGTTGCTGTCTTTACTCAAGAAATTTTACGGGAGACATCATGCACTTTTAGACAAATATGGGATTTTGATCTCTCAGATGAGTGCAGATGTTGGTTTGTCATATGGTGTTGTTTTGTCTTCCTTTACCGGATTTGACACGCTGAATAGACTATTGGCAACGCGACGGGTGTGCTATAGCAAGCAGGAACTGCTTACTCTTCCGGAGCACCTGAGTTCACTCTTGTTTCGACTGGAGTTCGCGTTGTTGATTGATATTCAGTTATTTTGTGTTTCCATGTTTTACATGTTGTCTGTTTTTGTCCCGTTCTTGTTGCTTTTTCCAGGTCAAAAGATAGAGATGCAACTGTGCTAAGCTACTACTGGGACTTATGCATACCAAGTTTCACCAAGCCAGGATTTATAGTTCTTGATATATGGAAGTGCTCGCAAAACCTTAACATTGATATTATATGTATTGAAAATTGTCAAATTCGCTCAACCGGAAAATCTAGGCCAAGAAAGATGGAGATGCAACTGGTCTAAGCTACTACTGGGGCAAATGTTTCCACGTTTCATCAGCCTAGGACTTATAGTTCTTGCGATATGGAGGTGCTCACAAAACCTTACCATTGCTTTTATATGTATTGAAAATATTCAAAGTGACTCAATCGGGAAATCAAGGTCAAGGTCAATTTATTGTAATGCAACTTTGCTAAGCTACTCCTGGGGCATATGCATACCAAGCTTCATCAACTTTGGACCTATAGTTCTTGAGATATGGAGGTGCTCATTAGACCTTACTTTATTCGTTGATTTAAACATATTTAATTCAGTAAGAAAAGGATTGGATAGCAGGCCAAGGCCTATAAGTATCCTCTCCATGGAACAAGGTTACAAAATTTGACAATAGTAATATAACATGCATGCACAAATAAAAATACAAAGAGCAAATGATTTACAGTATAAATGATATCATATATAGTTAAAGTCATTGTAAATGGAATTAACTAATGTAATCAGAAGAATTTTGCATTACTGGTCATAAGAGTAAAAAATTAAAATATTATTTTACTAGAAGGTGTACTATACTGTGGTTGATATTTATCAAAAGTAAAATTGGAAAACTCCTATGTTATATCATTAGATTAAGTATTTAATTAAGGAGGTTTGCTCCTCATATTTTAAGATTTTTGTCAGATTTTCGAGATCCTCGGGGTTTATCCATCTATGAACCTTGAATTTTTTTGCCCATGAACCCCCTAATTTCTTTTTCTTACTCAAAAATATGTTCTCCAAATATGCAGTTCACAATGTTTTATGAAATTTTATTTACTCTGTCATACATTTTAAAGAGTTTAAAGATACCAATCTGTGGCATTGCAAAAGTAAAGAAAAATCTAGAGAGAACGTTTTTCCCGCCAAAATCATTAACGCTTATAGCATAACAAGAGTTAACACTAAAGTATGTCTCGCCTGCCGGCACCATCAGAAATAATTATTCTTTCTTACTTCCACTATATTTTGAATTTACATGGATTTTCAGTTTCTGAGATCAAAAGATGTTTATAGAACTTAAACATTGCAAATACATGCAATAAAAATAATCAAAGTCACTCAACCAGAAAATCAAGGTCAAGGTCAAAAGATGGGGATGCAACTGTGCTAAGCTACTACTGGGGCATATGCATACCAAGTTTCATCAACCTAGGACCTATAGTTCTTGAGATATGGAGGTGGTCGAAAAACTTTTCCATTGCTATTATATGTATTGAAAATTGTCAAAGTCACTCAACCGGAAAATCAAGTTCAAGGTCAAAAGATGGGGATGCAACTGTGCAAAGCTACTACTGGGGCATATGCATACCAAGTTTCATCAACCCAGGAACTATAGTTCTTGAGATATGGAGGTGCTCGCAAAACTTTTCCATTGCTATTATATGTATTGAAAATTGTCAAAGTCACTCAACCGGAAAATCAAGGTCAAGGTCAAAAGATGGGGATGCAACTGTGCTAAGCTATTACTGGGGCATATGCATACCAAGTTTCATCAACCCGGGACCTATAGTTCTTGAGATATGGAGGTGCTCGCAAAACTTTTCCATTGCTATTATATGTATTGAAAATTGTCAAAGTCACTCAACCAGAAAATCAAGGTCAAGTTCAAAAGATGGTGATGCAATTGTGCTAAGCTACTACTGGGGCATATGCATACCAAGTTTCATCAACCCAGGACCTATAGTTCTTGAGATATGGAGGTGCTCATAAAACTTTTCCAAAAAGTTAACGCCGCCGCCGGTAAAGTAACACCTATGTCCCGCTCTGCTTCGCAGGCGAGACAAAAACGAGCACATGTACCTACATTTTTTTCTTGCTTATTTTGATTATTTGTCCATATTCTTTAAAAAAGATGCATTTTTTTTCCATTTTTATTTACTTTAAGATAGAGGAACAAAACCCCTTAATATGCATGCATTTCTAATGCATTTCTTTATGAAAATAATAATAATTTTGTGAAGATTTTTATTTAATCTGATAAAATGCATGTATAGGAATAAAGATTAGAAGAAGAGAAAAATCAATTCAAGAGAAAATAAGATAAGGGTAGATAAAAAAAATTGGAACATAAAAACATTCAAAAGGAAAACAAAAATATTTGTAAATAGTTACTATGTTGCTCAGGGTATGAGGTTTTCATTTTAAAATCGTTTACTGTTTCTTATAAATGTATGTAACGCCATAACAAGTTTCTTATTATTTTCAAAATTAAGTGTGTTAGATCCAAATAAGATGTTTCGAACAGAGAATTCTATTCCCAGTTCAAAACACACATTTATTAGTTATCGCCACCGCCGCCGCCGCAGCCACTACCGGTAAAGTAACACATATGTCCCGCTCTTCTTCTCAGGCGAGACAAAAACAAATTAGCAAGCAAAGGCACACAATAAGTGCCCATTGGAATCCCTGTTGTTTGCTAAAACTAGAAAAACTGTGAGCCACAGCTCAGAAATAAATACCCCCCCACCCCCCCAAAAAATTAATCAGATAAAATTTAGAATAGGAGATGCACATCTACATTATGTCACAAAGATTGTGTGTAGGTTTCATGAAAATCCATCAAGGGGTTTAGGATGAGTTGCAGATAAGAGATGGGCACCCCCATGTAGTCGAATGGCTGAGTTCATGTATTGCTATGGGAAACCCCAAAATCATTCTGATCAAACTTTCAAATAGTAGGTGCACGTCTATATTATGTTACAAAGATTGTGAAAAAGTTTTATGACAATCCATCAAGGGGTTTAGGATGAGTTGTGGATAAGAGATGGGTATCCCCATGTAGTCAAATGGCTAAGTCCATGTTTTGCTATGGGAAACCCCAAAAATCATTCTGATCAAATTTTAAAAAAGTAGATGCACATCTACATTTTGTCACAACAATTGTGTGTAAGTTTCATGAAAATCCATCAAGGGGTTTAGGAGGAGTTGCGGATAAGAGATGGGTACCCCCATGTAGTCAATGGCTAAGTCCATGTTTTGGTATAGGAAACCCCAAAAATCATTCTGATCAAATTTTAAAATAGTAGGGGCACATCTACATTATGTCACAAAGATTGTGTGTAAGTTTCATGAAAATCCATCAAGGGGTTTAGGAGGAGTTGCGGATAAGAGATGGGTACCCCCATGTAGTCAATGGCTTAGTCCATGTTTTGGTAAAGGAAACCCCAAAAACCATTCTGATCAAATTTTAAAATAGTAAGTGCACATCTACATTATGTCACAACAATTGTGTGTAAGTTTCATGAAAATCCACCAAGGGGTTTAGGAGGAGTTGCGGATAAGAGATGGGTACCCTGAAGTGTAACGGAAAGACGGACGGAAGGACGGACGCCCCTATCACTATATACCCCCCACTTTTGAAGTGGGGGGTATAAAAAAACCACATCAGCCAAACTGAAAAAAAATAATGATGTCCATAAAAAGTTGAGCTTGTCCATTCATTGGTCGTCTGGTAGGGACTTCAAGGTCAATGTTTGGCACCAAATGTTCGAACAATTGTTTTTTAGTTGTATCCAAGATTGTTTAGATACAAGCTTTTAAAATCATCAAAGCATTGCCATGACATCACAATTATTGGTTTAATAATGTAATTTGGAATTACTGAAAACCAGCAAAAAAAAAAAAAAAAAATAGATCCGTTTTTCATAAAGATAATTGCCGTTACATGTCTTCACCAAATGAAGATTTCAAATGTGAAATAATAGCATTTTACACATTACATTTTGGCTTTTGGTGCAAAACTGTAGAGGTATGTAAACTAAACAAAAACAATTGTAATAGATGTAGAGTTTGACCATTTTGTTAAAAAAATGTCTGTAAAATTGTCATAATTAAAAGCCATGTGTAAAGAAAGCAATAAAAGTTATAACATAATTACCGAGCTTTGAGAATAAATCCCAAATGTCCATGAGAAAAGACAAAACAAGGATGACATACCGTAAAAATTAAAGATCACAATGGTCCTGACTTGGTACAGGAATGTCAAAAGAAATGGTGGGTTAAATAAAGTTTTATGGCATGCCAAACTTCTTGCCTCAATTGTGATTATTGGGTTCGGTAGCTACATTGTACACAAAACACAACACTGTTGTGAAGACATGATAGGGATATTACTATGATCATTTCAGTACAACAAGCAGCCAAACACTAAACAAAACAATCACTAACCATTTCGTCTAAAGCCCCCGTAACACCGAAGAACGACCGCACTACGATCTTGAATTTTTCCTTATTCGTGGATCATTCTGGGGTCTTGCAGGTTTGTTGTCATGGTACTAGTTCGTGGATGACTGTGACTGCGCTACGCGGTCGTGGTGATAATAAAGGTAACTAACAGCGTACTAAGATCGCAAGAGGATCGTAGAGCAGTCGGCTTCAGTCGTTGTAATGTCGTGATACAATCGTAATGACGTACCTTAATTGACAGCCGATCCTACTACCACTCGAGGAACACACGTATCGAGCCAGGTGTTTTTTTACTAATACTTTATATAGGCATATTGAGTCCAAAGATATTTACTAACATGTTAAGGATTTTTCATAACCCTAATTTTATGTCGCATGGAAAGCGGGCCGTCTGGATCTCCGCATTAACAATTTATTTACGATTGGTGTCAATGGAGAAATGATTAAGTTCCATGAGTTAGACAATTTAATAACTAGACGAACGTACAATTTATAGTTCGAACGAGCGCAGCCTTAATGATTTTCAAGAAAAGTTATTTCAGTCGATTTGTTTTGATGAGTATGAAGTTAATGCAGTTGATTATAAGAGAAATCTCTTGCGAAAATTTACCTGGGTCGATTTGCGTGTTCCTAGGAGTGACTACGCTAGCGCTACGCTCTAGTCACGATCATACCACGATAAAGTATGACCTATAAGATCGTACCACGATGATACTACGACCTTTAAGATTATACCACGACAACACTACGATGCTATCACGCCCTTGTTGTTCTTAGTACGATCCTACCAAGATCTTTTTACGTTTTAAGTGTTTTTTGCACTGGTAAAATCAAATGCAAAACAGTATCAATTGGCTTAATTTGCCTCCGTAGATTTCAGAAACCACAAGCCTAAACAAAACGAAAATTGAAAATATATATTTTGAAAAAAAACAGTCAATGCGTCTTGCTTTGGGTGTTCATTAAGGGCGTACATGCACAGGCTTTTAGGTCTAGGATTTTATTTTTTTTTATTCATTATGTGCATATAAAAAAATGTGACCCTCATTATATGTTTTCCACGTGGAAATAGAAATTAGCAAGGGTCAAAATTTGTTATATGCAGACAATAAATAAAAAAAAATCCTAGACCCAAACGCCTGTATGTACATAAAATACTAATAGAAAATAATAAGATGTGGAATAAGTGTACGCGACACAGCCCACAATTAAACGGCAATTTAGAAAAAAAAAACAATGGACCTCGTCTTCGAATTTCATACCATTAATATTTTTTTATGAAATACTCCATAGTGATTGAGTTTGGTGAAATAATTCTGACGACCTGTTACCCAAGATGTCATTTAGTCGATCAAGCAGACGAAGCATTTATCAATTTGGAAAAAAATCATATTGTTTATTTTACAACACTACATCTTTATTTTGTTGACCTTGCACATGTCTTGCTAATTCATTTATATTTTCACATCATGTAACATTTCTTGACCAGCGTGGTACCTGTACCAATTACCAAATTTTGAAATTTAAGTTAGAGCGATCGTAGATTAACCGTCTTTGTTAGCAGAGTGGAATTATACCGAGAGTAGTACGAGCGTAGTGAAAGCGTAAAACGATCATATTGCTTGTAGAAGATGCTAAGGTAGGTCGCAACTGGTCGTGGTTTAATCGTAGTAAGGTCGTAGTAAAGTCGCTGAAGGAACATACTGCACTCATGGTGGTCATAGTAGAATGGTACTAGATTTGACCATTGAAAATAATTTTCGCGTAAAATATCGTACTGTTGTCGTAGTACTATCGTACTTGTAGGCACACTGAGGTCGTAGAGAGTGTGCTTAAGACCATGGTCAGTGAGACGGGGGCTTATCCGTCAACAATACGTAAATGGATAGAAGCATGATTTGTTACTATTTAAGTTATTTAAGTTAGCAATTTTACATTATATTTTAAATAGTAGACATTGAATATTTGGGGCCAATGTATGGTCTCATAGCCCCTAACTCTTTGTTCTTTTTTTAGACTCAAAAGATTTAAAATATCGAATCATTTGTCATACGTAAACAAAACAGGCTGGTGTGGACTGAATGGTAATTTTACTTATAACTTGTCTACTTTTTGCTAGATTTTGTATGGTACTGAGACCGTTCTTGGTTGTGTCTTCCAATGACCTTATTTGTTCACATGAATTGTTTAACAATTACCAAATGTTATACAATGCAATGAAACTAGCCACGTTGTTAAGTTTAAAACCTCCTTTATTTGAAAATGCCTAACTCAGGATTTCACAGCATAACAAGATAACCCGTTAATACCCATTTGTATTTAGACATGTAATAGCATATGATTTTGTCATCTGTGATCATTTTTAGATTAATTTTTTTATTAAGTTAAGGCTCTGTTTTTTTGGATGTATGTAGTTTAGGGCCCATCCACACTTGGATTGTTTTGAAAAATCATGTGTGGAAAGAGTTTAATGTGCTGCGTTCTCCTAGGGTAATCAAAATCTTGGTCGTCAGACTTGTCTGACACGAATTAAGCAAACAAATTTAATACCTGTTCGGCGTTAAAATTTTTGTTTTTTAATTAAAATTGTTTAAAACACCAGGTTTCTTTGCTTGTTCTGTGCATGATTAATATCATCGGTGCTGGATTTGGCTTTCTTGTTCGAAATTATTGTGTTTTGAGTACTTTTCATTCAATAATTTCGGTGTGTGTGACCTTCAAATGATTTGATTCAAATGCTTTTCATGAAATGTTTCTTCTTGAAATTTGCAAATACAGCATACTGGTTTTGGTATTTGTGTTAAACATTTCTTATTCTCCCTTTGAAAAATATATTGATAAATTTTGTCTTTCTGGAAAAAAAATTAAACGTTTTTTCTCAGCAAACGTATCATTTTCTCCCATAACACAACACTATTCAAACGCCAAAGAAACGTATTTACATGACGTTAACTACATATAATTTTGAAATTCTTCATACAAGAAAAAAGTGTCACAATAGTATGGATATCTTTATATTTATATTTTTTTTAGAACAAACATTGAACAGCTAATTCAGTACTCTGTCGATTTTATATCAACAATTGTTGTTAACTATTTATCTAATACAAATAAAACAAAAATAAACTAAATCATTATTTGTGAATATTTAAAAATATTAGCGAAATCAACAACTATATATTTTTCCTCAAAATGAACTGTTATACAGAATGACCTCTTATGGAATCTCAATCCGTTATCCCACACATTTTTCTTCTTAGTGATGTAAAACCATTTTAATGTTTACAAATCTAAATCGTCATGGTACTTATGTCTTTTCAGGTTACCTTTTTTACAGCAAGCAGGTATTAAAAAAAAGTAAGATGCTTTCTATGATTCTAGCTAACACAATACGCTTATAATACAGTATAAATATTGTGAGTTTCCATATACTTTCCTAATGCCAATATTTATCATTACTCCAACACCATTTGGATATTGAAAAAAAGAAATGTGTTTTTCCAAGTTAGAAAATATGTTTAAAACACCAGGTTTTTTCCTTGTAATGCACATGGTCGATATCCTCGCTGCTGGATTTGGCTTCCTTGTTCGAACGTTTTGGTTTTGAGTACTTTTCGTTTTCAAAAGTTTAGGAATTTTACCTTCCAATGTTTTGATTTAAATGCTACTGATGAGAGGTTACTCCTTGAAATATCGGTATATAGCATATCCAGATTAACCGTTTATACCCAAGTCAAAAATTTTAATAAATTGCAAACAAATCGATAACAAATTGCTTTCAAATCAAGAATAAATGATTTGGTAATGCGATTTGTATTTGATTCATTTAACAAATTTAAGTTAATCAAATTGTGACATATTTGGCATTTTGATTTGAATACAATTTGTTGCATATTTTTGATTTGATTACAATTCATTTGAAGTCTTCTTCATTGAAAATTAATTTGCTTACAATTTGTTTAGCTTAGTTCTTTTCATTCTTTGATTTGTAAACAATTCATTTGACTTTGTCGTTTAACATTTCGATTTGTTTCCGATTTGGATAACTTAGTACTACATGGTGTAAATATATGCGATTTGTTTGCAATTCATTGACTTTGGGTTTCATAAATCTTCCCATAGGAACCTCTTAATTTGTACATGATTATCTTATTGGCTCTTGTGGTCATCCTGCATTATTTGAATTTCAAAGAGAAGGAAGAGGTCATGCAATTTTTCTTTACAATGTAAAGTGAAATGATACTTTGTAGAACTTTGGACTATATCCAATTTGTAAGCTCTAAATTGTAAGACAATTAATTGATTTACTTTCATTGATAGTTTTAATTTTTAACTGAAACAGAAAATAACTTTAAAGAGTTCTGAAGTTCAGTATACAAGCATAGCATTATTCTTCATATGGGAAAAGTGTAGGCATTGCATTAAATATGAATTAATGGGAAGTCAAATATAGAGCATAAACATATAATTAATTATACATTTTTTTCCATCCTTAAATTATGAAATAGGTAATAAACCTATTTATATTTTTGCATGACAAAAATTTTAGTCAACCCTACATGAAATGTATGTTTTTTTCTTAAAAAACTGAAATATATTTCCTGTTTTTATATAAGAATCTGAAAATTCAATGTGGGATGTAAGCTCTTAGTATATATAACCAGAATAGTAGCTCAAAGAATATTACATAAATTATTGCATGTACATATATAAGTTTTGCATACTTACATTTACAGGATATTCAATTTGTTTTCAATTTATTTGTTTGATTGTAAACGATTCACTTAAAGGATGTTCGATTTGTAACCGATTTACTTATTTGATTTGTTTACAATTCATTTCTAGGATTTATGATTTGATTACGATTCATTAGTCGCTTTGTTCACAATTTGTTCATAATTTGTTTGCGATTTATTAAATGCAATTGTTTAGCTCATACCTCGCATACAAATCGCATTCAAATTACAGATTAGTTCTCCATTTGTTACTGCGATTCGTTGAGTGAATTTTTTGACTTGTATACACCCGCATTTTGGTATTTGTAACAGTCACAGTAACAGAAAGATGTAGTCTGTAGTAAAAAAATCGAAATTTGAAATATATTGCAAACTTGTTCATGTATTCTTGTAAAGAATATCAATCCTAGAATGAAAAGTATGTAAATAGCAATGACCTTTGCATAACACCACCTCTCTTACATTCCCCGCCATGTAGAATTTTAGGTGTATTCAATAAGATGTGATAGATAATACTGGCTGTTATGATACAAACAATATATTCTAGGTGTCTTCACATTGTCAACACAAGAGTCAAAGAGACGACTCTTGGGATCCTTCGGGTCGGCGCGTGGTGGGCGGGAATAGTCTGGCTTTCCAACACACACTTTACCAGCTAATACTTTAACAAGAAACATAAACTTGTGCCCATTGTCATCAGCTTGAGCGTAGGTATCAGAATACTGAGAATCAACTGCAAAGTAGGTCCCTTTTCCTAACAGAGTTCCAACTCGTCCACCAGCCAGGCGCGGGTCCAGATTTTGTTCTGTAATAACGTCAAGATTATCAGGAGTTGTTCCGTGGAAAAGCAGCAGCTCGTTTGCACAGCCATCCCCATACAGTCTTTCCATGTTTCGTTTTGTCCTAGAAAAGATATTAAACATTTACTGAATGAGGAATCGGGTGTTTACACGTTCACAGCTTCAGAGCAAAAAGAAATTACTAAGCCGAAGTTAACAATTTAAAGATTCTTAATCAATACTAGTAGTTCACTATGATCAATGATGATAATGCAATAAGTTAACAGATGTCTCTCTGTACTTAAAGATAATTCATGGTAGAAAAAATTATAAATTTTGTATTAGGCTGGCAGCATATTTAAAGCACAGTAAGACCCTACTTTTTTATTTTTAGTTTGGTTTATAAGGTACAGATGTCAGTCTGATTGAATGGGAAAAGATCAAACTATTAACCAATATTAAACCAAGAACCTACAGGTAATATATCTCCCAGTTAAACATGTTCTGTATCCTCGTTATGGAAACAATCCTAACTTGTGGTAAAGACCTCTCAAACAGTTGTTTAACATAATCATATTCCATCTTCCAAAATCCATTGTCAGCGTTCAGCTTGACCTGTTTTACTGTCTCGCTCCGGTCCATTTCCTCCCAGTTTGAAGGCCTTTGATGTTCCCCTGTTTTTGTTGTTGATAGTAGATTATGATTTGCTTCTGATTTAGACCTACAATACCAGTAGATAAGATAAAAGACCACCGTAATACATAAACAAAATGTCTTGTCTGATTGTCAACAGATCATGATTTTGCGAACATAAACGTATAGACGTAACAAATTTTAAAAGCACTGTATGTCGAAATTAAAAAAACACAACAACAAAAACAAATTTGAAATAAGTGCGCCGCCAACAAAGTATTTGAGGGTCATTTTTTGAATAACAATATCAGAGTTACCGATGAAAATTATTAACAGTGTAACAACAATACTACCGACCTGGGATGATCAATCTCATAAAGAAAAGACAAAACGATGCAACGACATACCAGACAAATTAAAGATGTCAACTGTCTTGACTTTGTGTAGGCATTAAAAATGTGGGTTAAAATAGGTTTTATGGCATCAACACGTCCTCATCCATTGAAATCGTAGGGTATAGTCACACAAAATGATTAATACCTTTAAACTTAAGCTTCTGGAGTTTAGGTCAAATCTAGTTCAGGAAAAATGAATGGAATATGTTTGATACTGAGGTCGATTTTATCACTGACTTACATCATACACATTCCAACCTCAGCTGCGTTTATTGAAGACGTTTCTTCTGGGTGTTTGTTGTTAATATCTGTTCCGCAATCCATATTTAATTTAGTAATCAGAGTACTGTCTTCACTTTTGTCACAACCCACACTCTACAAAGGAAATAAAGTGATGACGTTTAAATTCTTAATAGGAAAACAGTCAAATTTACTCCCATTTTTATAATTGTTTTGTAAGGGTTTCTTTACCTAAGTTACAATGATAAATTTAACGAATCAGTTGAAGTGCACATTGAAGACTGATATCGTTGTAAAATGTAAATTGCATATGAAAATCTGGTCTTTGAATTTTTAAGTCACGGATGATCGTTGAATATGTAGTAAATATTTACATTGATAATTTGTAGTAAAATGAAAAATACGCTCAAACCTAGTATTTAAAAATGTGTCCTTTACTATTTTGTTGGTGATCAAAGTGTATCAATTTTATTTGATGATCCATCACAAGCTCATGTGATGTCTGAGTTGTCGCGTCTCGGATAAAGAATTGGTATGCTTTTTACATCAGTGGATGTTTCTAAGCTACATGTAATGTAGCTGTCAGTAATAGCGATTGTTTCAAGATAATAGAAATTCAGAAACCTTCGGTACTGTCCCAGAATTTGTTTCTTGTTCAACCTTAAAAATGCTCTGAAATCTTGCCCGTCTTGCCGATCGCTCTTGCGGAGTCATCCCTTTCTTTAGGAGTATTAAATCTCGAGCTCCAGGATTCTTGTTTTGTTCTTCAATCTCTTGTACATTGGTCACAACACCGAACGTTTTAGATAAATTCTAAAGAGGAAAGATCACAAGAATTTTATATCATAATGTTAATAATTACCACTGGTTTCATACATATGGACTGTTCACTTAGACGATAAAATCTTCTTCAGGATCTCCTAACACATTATAATTATTTTTATTTACATAAAAATAGATTTGTTTTATACTGACGTTAAGCATTGTGCTCGTTTTCAAGGGAGATTTTTGGTGGTAATTTATTTAAAAAAAGATCTTAATGAGCTTAACAATATGCAAGTTCTCAAATGGGTGGTTGGATGTTCTTCAAAATTGCGAGGAAGGTAGATCTTGAGATGTTGATCACTTTTACCCTTACTTTTACACTTTCACTTTTTTTTTAGAATTTTGATATCTGTGACCGTTTTTGATTTTTTACAAAAAAACCTGTATTTAACCTCTAACGGACGCAAAGTGATAGCAATAGCACCTTCGGGTCAGGTGAGCTAAAAAAGGAAGGTTTGGTTACAAGATGGTATCAATCTAATGCAAATTATAAAACGCATACCAATATGTCTTAATGCTTCGGAAAGAGGATCAAAGCTGTTCCAAAGGGGCAATCAATTATCATTAATCCGAAATGGCCAAGACAAAACAGACATAAAACCAACACAACAAAACAAACCACAAAATACTTGTATCAACCAAACTGCAATCAGCAACGTGAACTCATGCTACTAACTTTTATGTCAAATATCAACATCTGCGCTCATATAAATCCAGTTTTTGTATTCCGTAAACTTCCTTAATACAAATACCAAAACGGGTATATACTAGTAAACTGGCAATTTGGTTATTCTGTATATTTTATTTCAAGGAGTAACCACAGCTTTAAAATCAAAACATTGAAAGGTCAAACCACAAAAGTATTGAGCGAAGAATATTCAAAACCTAAAAGTTACAACAGGAAAGTCAAATCCTTCACCGAGGATATCGACCATGTGAAGTACAAAGATGAACCTCGTGTTTTAAACTATTTTGAATTTAATAATCGGAAAGTATTATTTTGTCGGTAAATTCATGTCAGACAAGTCTAACGACCAGATTTGTGATTTCCCTCGGGGACCTCTGGTCTATCAGCAATTGTTTCATAAAATTGGATCTTTTGGGGTAATTTATATGGAAATCAATCTTCATGAGGTGTTGCTTTCGCAATTATATCGGGTATTGATGACCCAAAAATCAAAATAATTATTCCGTCGAGAAATTTGCCTGTTTTACTGTCAATAAATATGTAGCAAATTCGTTTGCGCCACTTTGACGTCCTTTTGCATCAACACTTAATTGTCCCAGTGTTGTGCTAATATTTTTAAAGAAAGAATGATATCATTTTCGCCAAACTTTTGTTTATCAAATTGCACCATTTATATACATTAAAGTTGAATGAAAATGCACATAACTTTTTTAATTTCATAATATATTACATGTACAATATGACTCCTCAAGAGTTCCAGAAACCTGACATGAGACCTAAAATACATTGCTTATCCGTATAAGCCGTTTCAAATTGCTAAATATGTTATCATCGCGCATTTTTTTTTCATGGACAAAGACGGGTTTTATGAGATCGCATTGAGCATTTTTGCAGCCACTGAACATTTGTTTGATAAAATTATCGTGTATTTTAAATTAAGTTCTTTTATTTAGATAATTACTTATGTATTAATGCATAAGTTACAAAAAGTAAATATGTGGCACATTTGGTTCCTTAATAATATGTTATTGGTACAAACAAAGGTAACAAAAAAACTAAAGAACTTGGATAAACAATCTCATATATCCAAAAAGAAAACACGAAAAAAGGCAATAACATACCAGAAAATTTGAAGATCGCAATTGTCCTGAATTGGTACAGGACTCTTTACTCGTTTATGCTATACATATAATACCTGTTTTTTTTCTAGTATAATTACATCTTGGTTGATATTTGAAGCAGTATTGGGTGGACTGGTTGGATCAGCATATCTTCTATTTCTTCTTCCAACAGCTTCCTGTTTAATAATTCCTGTGGCGAGTTCCATCCTGTGTTTGACTTTTTGAAGCTCTTCATAATTACTTCCAAAAAGGGAGACAATATTCCCACTAAATTTGTAGAAGATGGAAGGGTATTCAGTATCCAATAATTTTTCAATTGCATTCTTTTTCGTTGTGTTTTCAAACTGAATATCAACTGATGAAAGCTGGCTTATTGAGGCCATTGTATCATTGACCCTTTTTTCATACTTTTTTATTTCCTCCTCGGAGTTCAGTTTTATCAACAAGTGTCCTTCGTTGTAAAGTGCATTTCTTATTTTTTCCTCTTTAGAAAAGAATAATACTTTCTGGAACATGTCTTTGTCCATTTTGATCTTTGATATAATGTCGTCCTTTGATATAATGTCAAAGTCATCAGAATTTGAACTTCTTTTCTTCTTTCTTTCTGGTCTTTGTGAAGCATCATTCGATTGATTCTTGAACTTGGTAATACATTCTTTACTTGTCTCAAATTCTTTTTTCAAATATTCATTTGCATCATCAAAAACTTCAATTGAGGGAAACTCTAGTTCTATGATGCCAGATACTGCTACACTTTTTGATTTGACATTGGGAAACTTTTTCTTTAAAGACTGTATTAAAGCTGTGCCAGACTTGCCTATACTTGCAGGTTTTATTTCTCCTATAACACCATCAAACACTTTATCTTTCTGCAACTAGAACAATATTGGGTGGTTCAAATGATTATTTTTTTAAATAGAGTGACTATAAACCCATGTTTTGGCAAAGAAAACCAAAACTATCAATCAAAGGAAGTTATATAATAAGAAGTGCATATATCAATATGCCACAAAAGTTCTATGAGGTTTAACAGGAATAGGAGAAACAATTTTGGCCTCATAATGAGGCTTATTTTTTTGTGAAATATTATATCTTTAAAATCAGTGATTTAACAGGGATGTACATTTTCTGGTAGTTTCACTGTTTTGAAAAATATTGTTGACCTGAAGTTCACAAATAAATGTTCAAGATTTGTTTCTGATTTAAATACATGTAAGCAGCAATAAAATCTAATTTTTTTCAAAGTACTTACTTTTTGGTTGTAATTTGAAGCAGTTTTCACACTTTGCTGTAGTGATGATATTTCTAAAATACATTTACGTTAAGTTAAGGTACATAAACATACAATATAGATCTGATTTGGCCATAGAAGACAACAACCTGACCGAGTGTGATGTTGTATCAAAAAAATCTTAGTAGAAGCTCTTTTTGATGCTTTGGGTCATGATCAGCATATACAATACATTATACATAGCATATATGACATAGGACTATATACATTTTCATGCTTCTTTGGTATATTAATCATATAGCACTAAATTTGTTTTTATTTTACATTGAAAAGATACAATTAAAGGCACATTGTATGCGAGAAATATGTTTGTGCTTACAAACTATTTGTTTTGTCTATTTTAAAAATATGAATAACAGAAAATATAGTTGGGTTAGCCTATTATTCTAAAATTGAAAAACAATCATCACTAAAAAATTAGTCATATTCATGAGCTGTAATCCAGCTTTTAGTATGCAAAATGTTTTTATTTTTGTTATTTTTGTCCCGCACGCTCTGGAGTAACGAATCAATTTAGATACGTAAACTCCATAAGCTGGAGCGGACGGAATGTTGCTACACAAGAAGGGAAAGTTGACGATTGGAAAGTTGAAGTCATCACGTTTGTCATAGAGCCTTGTTGAAAGCCTTCCTTGAGGGTCAATTTCGAGATGTAGATCTAAATATGAAGCAGACTTCCTAGAATCCGTTGTGTCCTTTATCTCAAGCTCCTGGGGATATATAAGACGGAGAAAGTCACCAAATCGAGAATTGTTTAGTAAAAGGACATCATCTATATACCAGAACGTTAGGTTGAAAGAGAGAGCTAGTCTACGGTCTTTTTTGTCTAAATGAAGTCTGCTTCATATGAATGAGGAAACAAATCAGCAAGCAAAGGTGCACAATTAGTGCCCATCGGAATCCCTATTGTTTGCTGAAAAACACGTCCGCCAAACTGAACAAATATGTTGTCAATAAGAAAGTTGAGCATGTCGATTATTTGGTCTTCTGTTAATTTGTTCTATTTTTAAGACTCATTGATGACAAATTAAATCTTACTGTAATCGACTACCAAATATTTGTACCTGCGTTTTCCATTCGTTTTGAAAAACCTGCGTTTAATCAACTGTGCCAATCGCGATTTCAGTTGTACATGTGGAATAGAGGTGTAAAGTGTGGAGAAATCGAATGTTTTGATGCTGTTACAAGATGAAACTGATTTAGAGTTAAGAATCTCCATCAGTTCTTTCGAATTCTTCAGGATCCACATTTGATTAAACCATTTCTAGAATAACAACAATCGTAAAATTTCTGGAGGCCGGATTTTATTGCCGTAAGTATTGAAGTCAACAAAACTGAAAGAGGCTTAGTTGTACATTTGGATGACCCTGCAATGAAGCGCTGTTCGTATGGATTTTTACAATACAGAGATGGAATGTCATCATTATTGCCTCCAACAGAAAGGCCGAAGGAGGAAATGACAGATTTGTGATGTCAATGATTTCCTCCTTAGACAGTGTAGTAGCCGTGTATGTGGTACTAAAGGTTGTTCAACCAACTGTCAAACAGTCAATATAGTGTTTCTTGCACACAAAAATGATGTTATTTGGTGCTTTGTCTGCAGGTATAACAACATACTTGTCATGTTAGGTGGACAATGTTTTGGCAACATCAGCGTTGCTTAAAATGGATGTTGCCTTAGTGCTCATTGAGCCTTTCAAAGAATTGATTCTTTTCAAAACCAATGACCTCACAGCTTTTACCCATTCTGATGTAAGATTTTTTTCTTTGGCAGTGATTTTTTGCATTTAATATGTCCTTTCCTTTAATAGCCATTGTAATTTAGTCAAACTTTGAACCCTGATATGGGAAAAAAGCCTGGTGACCTATCTTTATTTTAGTTTTATAGCCATTGTAATTTAGTCAAACTTTGAACACTTATATGGGAAAAACAAGCCTGGTGACCTATCTTTATTTAAGTTTTATATGAAAGATATCAACATTATTTGATATTTAAGGCAATAAAATTTGATTTCTAATGAGCAGATATTTTCAGAGTCAGGTGTCCTTATTAACCTTAAAACATATTTCAAATCATTTTTTGTTAACAACTGGTAAAGAACAATACCAACAAAACATGGCACTTTGATGAAGGTTTTGCAACCAGGACCATCATTTGAATATCATATTTATCAATACCATATTTTTAGATATTTTTTGGCCATCTTGACAATAAATGTAGTCTCAACTTTTATATTTCTTTGCTGGTCCCTGACTTACCTGCTGGGTAAATATTTCCATGAATGTCATCCTTTCCTATAATACTGTAGTTCATGGCATTTATAGATTAGATTTATTTTGCTATCTTGACAAAACATGGAGTCTCTAACTTTTAGTTTTTCTTTGCTGGTCCCTGACTTACCTGCTGGGTAAAACTTTCCCTGAATGTCATCTTTTCCTATAACACTGTAGGCCATGGTATCAAAATCATAAACATAAACATCACCATCCTCATATACTTCAACAGTTGGTAGTTTCAACTCCATTGCTTCATTTATCTGCTTGCATACATCAAGAGGGAGTTTCTTCTGCCTGTCTCTTTTTTCAAGCCTAATCCACGTAGCCTGGCCTTCTCTGCTGTCTTGGCGAATTGTAAAAGCTTTAAAATCTGTATTCTAAACAAAAAACTTGCTATTAATCAAACAATTAATCACACATTTTTATTATTCTCTTTTAATAAGAAAGAAATGGACCAAAGGCGCATAGAAGCTAATACCCTGTTAATAATTCAAATTAGTATTTATCCCATAAGTACCAACTTATAATATATCATACCTCTAAAACTTGAAGCTGTTGGGATACTCCTGATACGGACCTTATCCAAAACTTAAACCTGAGTCATTCATACAGTAAGTGTAGGTCAATGTGACACCTAATCTCAGTATGGGTGTTGGTACTATCAATAATCAGAAATGTTCCCACTAACCATATATAAATATAGCAATATAGATGCTTAGATTCTGCACAACCAATACCATTAGATAGGTATGAAGGTAGAAAAGTAATCCAGACACTACTAGTATATCTCCCCTACCACTGCTTGACAAAAACTCTAATATGGAGTAGGCTTTAGCCTAAAATCAGACGAAGTCATTTGCTTATACTTGTTACTAAAATTTTCATAGTGTCAATGAATATAACACTATTTCTTCTATTCAAGTCTAAGGTTTTAACCCACCAGACAATCATGGCACTTTCATTATTTTTTTTTCAAATACCTTGGATCAATAATTGTGCAAACTTGAAATTAATTTGTGCAAATTTCTTCAAAATATCTAGCAGTCTGTCAAGCACCTTTTGTTTTAAAAAATCAGGAAACAATGAAGGGTTTTTGTCTAAAATCAGGATTTTATCAGGAATTTCTCTAGAGAAAAATGCTAAAAATTTACCCCCCAAAAAACAAAGCAAATGGCCACCTCCACCTCTTTAAGTAAGAGTTTCTTGTAGATATATGAAATAGTCGACCATAAATTTATGGCTTAAGTAAATACCGCTTAAGTTGTTTTTTCGCGGGTATTTAATATGCTTTTTTCGCGGTAGTTGGCAACTGGCGAAACTTCTAACAAGCAAATAGAAATAAAGAAGGAATGTGTCCATGGGACACGGATGCCCCTGCTAGGTCTCAAACAGAAAGTATATATCTGACAGACCTGAAAGTCACCAAGGACGTACAGTTTGTCATACTGAACCACCCTACCAAGGTTCAAATCATACCCATATTTGGTTTCTGAGAAAAGCTTGACCGAAATTTTCAAGTTTATTTTCATAGATTTTCATATCTGCCCATAGGAAAAACAGGAAGTAGATGTCCGACAGACTCGAGAGTCGCTTAGGACGTACGAATTACCATACTGAAATATCCTACCAAGTTTTAAATCATACCCATATACGGTTTCTGAGAAGAGCTTGACGCGTACGGCAATTTTCAAATTGATTTTCATAGATTTAGTCCCAAATAAGAAATGTGTGTCAGACAGACCTGAAAATCCCTTAGAATGTACAGTTTGCCATACTGAACAATCCAACCAAGTTTCAAATCATTCTCAAGTACGGTTTCTGAGAAAAGCTTGAAGGAAATTTTCAAGTTGATTTTCAGATCGGCCTCGTCCCAAACAGGAAGTAGATGTCCGACAGACCTGAAAGTCTCTTAGGACGTATAATTTGTCATACTGGACCATTCAACAAAGTTTCAAATCATTCCCATGTATGGTTTCTGATAAAAGCTTGACAGAAATTCGTACGGACGGACTTGAGTAAAACAATGCCCCCGACATATCGTCGCGAGGGGATAAAAATCCAAGTTATGAAAAAAAAATATGATGGTTTGCACAAAATTTAAATATGTTCATCATGACATGCGGTAAAGCAGCTGTCTAAAATGAACAGTCAATTGTTTTAAGTTTTAGTACTTGTATTAACAAAGATTGTTGACTGTCGAACTGGTAGACAGACAGACAGACAGACAGGCGGACGGACAAAGTAAAAGCAATTGGGTACTCGAATCGTTTATGCGGGGCTCTGAAATTTGTGTTTCATTAAATTGAGATTAGAATTGTTTTAGGTAACTAAAACTGATGTCTCCCCTTGGTATTGTGTATTTAACGTGATAACCAAAGGTATGAGGTGAACTACGTACATACCAAATATCTAAGGCCTATGTCAAAGGACAAAACAGTTATGACCCGCACAAGACTATAGTCTTAAATATCATCACAAATGACCTTGAGGTCAAAGGTCAAGGTCAACCATGTTGGTACGCATCACATCATTTTGTAGTCACATAACTACATACCAAATATTTGAGGCTTATGTCAAAAGACAAAAAAGTAATGGCCCTCACAAGACTAAATTCCTAAATATCATTATAAATGACCTTGAGGTCAAAAGTCAAAGTCAAATATGTTGGTACGCGACACATCATTTTGTAGTCACCTAACTACATACCAAATATTTAAGGCCTATGTCAAAAGACAAAAAAGTAATGGCCCTCACAAGACTATAGTCCTAAATATCATTATAAATGACCTTGAGTTCAAAAGTCAAGGTCAACCCTGTTGGTACGCGTCACATTGCCTTGTTGTGACCTAACTACATACCAAATATCTAAGACCTATGTCAAAAGACAAAACAGTTATGGCCCGGACAAGACTATGTTCCAAAATCTTATCAAAAATGACCTTGAGGTCAAAGGTCAAGGTTCAACCATGTTGGTACGGGACACATTGTCTTATAGTGACCTTCTTACATACCAAATATCTTAGACCTATGTCGAAAGACAAAAAAAAATATGACCCAGACAAAGCTTCCCTGAGAAGAATAAGAATGATACTAAGAGAAGAAGATGAATTAAGAACTCATGGTAAAACAATATGTCTCCCATCGGTAAAGGGGAGACATAATGAATTCATTTAATTGAATGGGTACATTTATAGGACACAGAACAAGGAGTAGGCTCTAAATAAAAGAAGGATTTCAAAAAAATATTTTTAAACACTTTTTTCATAATCAACCCACCCTTTTCAAATTTTAAAGTATTAGTAAAGCTTGACAAGTTATTTTATGGACAGACATGAGTAAAACTAAAAAATCCAAATTGACCAATTGTCTAAAGGCCATAATTACTTCAAACTTTTGTGGACAAACCTGAGTATCGGCAGCTTCTTCAACCATCCTCTCTAACTTTTCTTTTAGCTTTGGAAGACATTTGTTGCTCTCAGTAACAGTGTTGATGATAATTCCCGGGGATTCAACGTAACAAATATTGCTAACACACTTCCATTGGTTTTTGTTCCCACCTAGACATATATCAATCTTTTAAAAAAGAATATACACAAAAGGTGCTCAATGTAATTAGAAGATTTAGATCAATCATGGTCTGGTCTGGTCGAGGATTCATAAAGTTTTGAAAAATATTGTCATAAAGGAGGGTTATCAAACACATTTGGTTTAATAATTTTATACAACACTTGCTGGGGTATGTATCTTTAATTCCACCTTATATAATAATGCCGTGTTTTGATTGGTCAACAAACGTATTTTTACTGCATTTTAATAATATCTTGAATTTATTTTAGCTGTCTTTGAATTTATTTCCTTCCAATTTTATGCCGTTGTTTTTTTTTTTGCCCCACCATTTCGTCAACTTTCCCTTTTTGTGTAGCAACATTCCGTCCACTCTTGCTTATGGAGTCTTCGTATCACAGTTGATTCGTTAACTCAGAGCTTGTGGGATTTACATCGATTTCCTAAGCAGAGCGTCACGTTTGAAACAGAAATTGCTGACAGAGGGTTATATTGCTCAAGGGTTGCTGTCTTCTCCAAGAAGTTTTACGGTAGACACTGTGCATACGTAGACTCTCAAATGAGTGCATATGTTGGTTTGTCGTAGAAATTTATTTTGTCTTTTTTTACCGGATTTTACACACTGAATTGGAAATTAACAACACGACGGTTGTGTTAAAGCAGACAGGAACCGCTTACTCTTCCGAAGCACCTGAGTTCACTCTCTTGTTACGACTTGAATTCGCGTTGTTGATTCCCGTTCGATTGATTTTGTGTTTTTTCGTGCTGTTCTTATCTGTGTTTACCAGTTTTGTCGTAGCCCATTCGGAATTTTGACACTTGAATGCCCCATTGGTGCCTCTTTGCATCTTTCGTTAAAGGAAGTACATTATGGTACCACACCCTGATGCGGTATACCAAATATAAAGTGGCTGTAATAAGTAGTTGCTGAGAATCTGTTACGCAAGTTTCTACCTCACTCACACGCTGCCCGCCCGAACACCGTCCGCCTGCTTGCCTGACATTCACCATTTAATAACCCCGATTTTTCACTCCGCAAATTCCGGTAAATGTGTTTTTTATTTGTATTTCTTTTTTGTGTTCTGTATGTTATGATGTTATCATGGACGCTGTGGATGATTATGCCAGAGCATGGATAAAGCGGGAGATGGACCAAGAGCTATAGCTTGAGTCACTGTAAGACTTGGTAAAGGTTATGCGATCTCTTGTACGCAGCCGACTATATAAACTTCGGTAATCTCTTAACCTTTGGCCATGTTCACTATTCAAAGATCGTGAAGCTTTTGTTTGTCTCTCTTCCGTACATGACAAATATGTTGTCACACCTTTAGACAAGGCTCCCAACAATATAATTGTTTTTCTTATGTAGAGCACATTGCTACAAATGTCTAATTCAAGAATTAGGCATTGATTGATCTGCTAGTGCTACATACACTCGGACTTAAATCAAAAAGATGAAATCATAGCCAACCATACATCTTTCATTTGAATAATATGCATTTTATATACATGATATAGCCCATGGGCCAATTGCAGAACCGCAGCGCCTACTGGCCTCGTTGAAGGCTGCTTGTGGTTGTCCATTGTGTTTTTTTCTGAATTGCTGCTTGATTGTGAATTCCACATCTCATTATTTTCTACTCTTTCATGTCCTATCTAAATATTCAATTGAAAAGGGAAAATGAAGAGTTGCCATACATGTATTTGTACTGGATACATAAACTTAAAAAAAATCCGTACAAAGAAAGGTATATAGCTGGATCTTCATCGTGTTCACCTACAGAACTGTCCGTTCAACTCACTAAGATCTTGTCTACAACAAGCATACTGTGACACTATTTATAGTCGTAGTGGAATCAATCACATGTGGATTTGGAATAACTCAAAAGATTTGTTAGACAATTTTTAGTCCCTGTCATTCTCTGAGGTTCATCCTTTAAAAAAACTTTCAATCTAAAAAATATTATTGATTTGATAAGTGTATGGCTCGTTGTTGTATTGAGATGATCACATCATCGCAGCATCAATATTATGTCTTTAAAACTAAGTTTTGTTTTGTGTAATTACTAAATTGAAAGATCGCATTGGAAGGGGTAAGGTTTGGCGCATCATAAAACCTGATTGAACCCAAGATTTCTTTTGAAATGCCAGTACCAAATCAGGACCATTGTGGTCTTAAGTTATTTTTCATATTTCATCCTTGTTCTGTCTTGTCCCATGGATATTTTATACTGATTCTCAAAGTTCGGTAATTTTGTTATTACTTCAATTTCAGCTGTTGCTTTTTTTTCTGGAAAAAAATCAAGAAATATTGTCCCCAGACGTGTTTTCATGTTTCTTTAACTTGCACTTACTAAATAATCCTCCCACTTTTTTGGTCAACAGCCACTGTTTACTCTCTTCCTCCTGTTTTGTAGCCGTAGCCGATACCATCAGGTCAAATTGTTCTCTGTTTGGAACTATAACTTTAACTAGTTGAAGATAATCTATTTCATTTTTCTTAATGATTCTGTCTGTAAATACTTCTTTGACATATGCTGCTTGATGTTTATAACTTAATCCTTTCTCTGTAGATAAAATAAAGGTCAGATACAATAATATTAAGATAAAGTCCACAATAGTTCTGACCGGCGGAGATTCAATACATCTTTTTAATCACGCCATGTCAAGAAATCGGGGTAGAAACAACAAACGTTAACCATTGATCACTAGACATTTTTTATTAATTAACTAACGTTATATTATGTTATATTTACTACTTATTGACACCATTAAGCAAATGAAATATTTACATTTAAGATATATAAGATACTAGTAACTGTTTTTATCCTATAGACAGTGTAGTGTAGTACTTTAAAACACTATTTTTTAAATATAATGTCGTCCTGTACAAATAAAATGACCGGGATTCAGTAGCCTATAGTAACCAGAACCAGTAAAGACAGAAAAAAAGTAGATAATTGAAAATATCTGAATCTGTTCTATGAACAGATTGCATTAATGAACGATTTTGTTTAAACTGCTGGATCTTAATTTTGGTCAGAAGTGTTAGCATTACTCATAATCTCCTTGAGCTTGACCTCTACAGCTTCCTACCTAGAATAGCCTGAATCTCTAAACAGTATGGATCACAAAGACACAAAGCATTCAAAGAAGATCTTAAAATTGAGCTAAAATTGATAGACAAAATAGTTAAAGGGCATAACTCTTAAACAAAAGATAAGAGAATTCATTTTAACCCTGAAAGCATTTTTTAATTTTAATTGGCTAAACAATTTTGCACGTTTAGTCTACAGAACAATCTACCGGATTTCATGATAAAGGGCGTACATGATTAATCTTTAAATAAAAGAAAGAAGCCAAAAGGCACAAATTGGTCAACACGAACTCAAGTCGTAACAAGAGTGAACTCAGGTGCTCCGGAAGAGTAAGCGTTTCCTGCCTGCTATAGCACGCACGTCGTTTTGCTAATTTCTAATTCATTGTGTCAAATCCGATAAATGAAGACAAAAGATTTTTAGGACAAACCAACAACATCTGCACTCATTTGAGAGATAGAAATGCCATATTTGTCTACAAGTACATGGTGTCAACTGTAAAATTTCTTGAGTGAAGACAGCAACCGTGGAGCAACATTATCCTGTGTCAGCAATTTCTGTGTCAAAGGTGACGCACTGCCAATGAAATCGATGTAATTCCCGAAAGTTCTGGAGTAACAAATCAACTGTGACACGAAGACTCCATAAGCAGGAGCGGACGGAATGTTGCTACACAAAAAGGGAAAGTTGACGATTGGAAAGGTGAAGTCATCACGTTTGTCTTAGAGCTTTATTGAAAGTCTTCCTTGTGAGTCAATTTCGAGATGCAGATTTAAAAATGAAGCAGACTTCCTAGAATCCTTTGTGTCCTTTATCTCAAGCTCCTAGGGATATATGAGATGGACACAATCACCAAATCGAGAATTGTTTAGTGAAAGGACATCATCAATATAACAGAACATGAGGTTAAAAGAGAGAGCTAGTCTACGACCTTTTTTGTCTAGAAGAGATTGTAACAAGTCTGCTTCATATGAACGTAGAAACAAATCAGCAAGCAAAGGTGTACAATTAGTGCCCATTGGAATCCCTATTGTTTGCTGAAAAACACATCCACCAAACTGAACAAATGTGTTGTCGATAAGAAAATTGAGCAGGTCGACTGATTGGTCTTTTGTTTATGTGTTATTTTCTTAGACTCTTTTATGACAAAGTAAGTCTTACTGTAATCGACTTCCAAATATTTGTACCTGCATTTTCCATTCTTTTTGACAAAGCCGCGTTTTATCAGCTATCAGCTGTGCCATTCGTGATTTTAGTTGTTCATGCGGAATAGAAGTGTAAAGAGAGGAGAAACCGAAAGTTTTTATGCTGTTGCAAGATGAAACTGATTTCGAACTAAGAATCTCAAACAGTTCTTTCGAATTTTTCAAGATCCACATTTGATCGACACCATTTCTAGAATATCTCATATATCCCCAGGAGCTTGAGATAAAGGACACAACGGATTCTAGGAAGTCTGCTTCATATTTAGATCTACATCTAGAAATTGACTCACAAGGAAGACTTTCAACAAGGCTCTATGACAAACGTGATGACTTCAACTTTCCAATCGTCAACTTTCCCTTTTGTGTAGCAACATTCCGTCCGCTCCAGCTTATGGAGTTTACGTATCTCAATTGATTCGTTACTCCATAGCGTGCGGGACTTACATCGATTTCCTTAGCAGAGCGACACGTCTGACGCAAATATTGCTCACACAGGGTTATGTTGCTCCTCGGTTGCTGTCTTCACTCAAGAAATTTTACGGAAGACATCATGCACTTATAGACAAATATGGGATTTAGATCTCTCAGATGAGTGCAGATGTTGGTTTGTCATAGGGTGTTGTTTTGTCTTCCTTTACCGGATTTGACACGCTGAATGGACTATTGGCAACGCGACGGGTGTACTATAGCAAGCAGGAACTGCTTACTCTTCCGGAGCACCTGAGTTCACTCTTGTTTCGACTGGAGTTCGCGTTGTTGATTGATATTCAGTTATTTTGTGTTTCCATGTTTTACATGTTGTCTGTTTTTGCCCCGTTCCTGTTGGTGTTTACTGGTTTTGTCTCTGCCCTTTCGGACTTTTGATATTCGGATACCCCATTGGTACCTCTGCTTCTTACAACAATCGTAACATTTCTGGATGCCGAATTTTATTGCCGTTAGTATTGAAGTCAACAGAACTGAAGGAGGTGTAATGGTACATTTTGATGACCCTCCATTGAAGCGCTGTTTGTATGGATTTCAATGTTATTTTTGAATCCAATACAGGGATGGAATGTCATCATTGTCAGCACCAACAGAGAGCCCGAAGGAGGAAATGACAAATTTGTGATTGTCAATAATTTCCTCCTTAGACATGTTGTAGCTGTGTATGTGGTGCTATTGCTGGTACAACCAACCC
The DNA here is from genome assembly GCA_963971305.1 of Arcuatula senhousia. Lineage (NCBI taxonomy): Eukaryota > Metazoa > Mollusca > Bivalvia > Mytilida > Mytilidae > Arcuatula > Arcuatula senhousia. The sequence continues at coordinate 2,816,149 of OZ020316.1, read as the reverse complement.
TAATTAAGCTGTCAAGCAGTCAATATAGTGTTTCTTGCACACAAAAATGATGTTATGTAGTGCTTTGTCTGCAGGTACAACGAAAGTATAAGTACTTGTCGAACATATTCATGGAAAGTGGTTGTAGAGCTATTGTTTTTAATCTTCGACTTATAGGCGATGAATCTGTTCTCTTTTAGCAGCAGCGGCAATTGTGGACATAACTTGCACAGATTTGTATTGCTCCTCGGTTGCTGTCTTCACTCAAGAAATTTTACGGAAAACACCATGCACTTATAGACAAATTTGGGATTTCGATCTCTCAGATGAGTGCAGATGTTGGTTTGTCATAGGGTGTTGTTTTGTCTTCCTTTACCGGATTTGACACGCTGAATGGACTATTGGCAACGCGACGGGTGTGCTATAGCAAGCAGGAACTGCTTACTCTTCTGGAGCACCTGAGTTCACTCTTGTTTCGACTGGAGTTCACGTTATTGATTGATATTCAGTTATTTTGTGTTTCCATGTTTTACATGTTGTCTGTTTTTGTCCCGTCCTTGTTCGCGTTTACTTGTTTTTCTCTGCCCTTTCGGACTTTTGACATTCGGATTCCCCATTGGTACCTCTTCTTCTTGTAGAAGACATCGTTAAGATTGATTATGCAAAGGAAATGATTTCAGGGTCATGAGGTCTTTGAAGAAAAATTGAAGATCAACGCCAATATTTTACATGATAGTTTAGGTCCGTTGCGTTAAAGATAGCAATAAAAGGAACTGAATGTTTTTGTTTTAATATTCATGATATGATTTTTGTATAATATATAATAACCTGTTATCCTGTCTTTTTCAATCACACACACAAATAAAAGTAAGGACATACCTTAATCTAATGCCAAATAAATATTATATTTCAAAGATATGAATAGTTTTATTAAAATCTAATGTTATTTCTCAAATGAAAAAGTAAATGCTGGTTAAAACCACGAACTTAACTATCTTTAGAAACAAACTAAGAGTAAAAAGCAAGTAAATGCATCTATTATATAAAAGTAAAATGTACCTGAGGATTCGATCAAACATACAGCTAATGTTGCCAATCTGCGCTCCTTCGTGAAATCTATTGATGTAAAAAGTGCTGTCTTAAAATCCTTTTCCATGTCAGCTAATACAAAAGTAAAAGTAGGTGGATCTGTACTGTTTTCATTAACAAGTAATCCATTTTCTTTTAGAAATTTCTTAACAGCACCTATAATAACAAAATTATTATTACAAAGAAACTTCAACTAGGAAACTTATTATTATTTAAAGTTTTATTAAATTAAATAACGTCGTCTATAACGTCGAAACCATTGTTGATTGTGCCTGTGTTAAAATAGTCCATTTTGTTGTAACTTAGCCATAAATAAAGCAAAATTGTAGTTTATATATTCAACTTGTGACTGAACAACATTTACATTTCTCTCCACTGGGTGCACTCGTGAATTATTTGATTGTTCGGTCATTCGTTGAATATTTCCTCACATTCGGAATCGTCAGTTATGCTATAAGTATTAAGCCTGTTATTGGTAGTGAAACAGTAAAAGAATCTGAACTGAATTGAGTTTGCCCATATCGTACCATTATCCAAAGCATTAACTTCACCCAAAGTTTTAAACTTTACAACGGCTTGGCAGTAATGACAATCTACATCTTTGAGTGGAACAACCTGGACTCTAACACTGCCACATCTTGATTCAAGGATCAGCTGAGGGGAAATGTCTGGATCTGAAAAGAGAAATAGAATAAAATGGTTTGTTTAGCTGTTTTTTCTCTTAAAATTAAGATTTGATAACCATTTTATGTACTTTTTTCAAGGTGCAATACACTGACTTTTCTTTATGTTTGCTTTGCATGTACCTTTTGACAGGGAAATATAAAGACATTTTGATTAATATATAAAAAAGTAATGATAATACCTTCCGGTCTTAAACGTAATTCTTCTAATTCTGTTTTCTTTTTTACAAAAGCCTGTAACAATAAAAGGTTGCATTCATATAAACATGTTGCACATAATTCCATTTTTAATACGAGGCATGTCCGCAAAGTTCGTTGACATTTGATATAAAACATTTAATGTTAATTTGATTAACTTTAAATTTTGTTATAATACTATTAGTTGTCTTATGAATTGGTGTACCAAATTCAAGAATTAACAAATAAATACAAGTTGATTTTTCATTTTTTTAAAATAAATCATATTTATAAGACATTCACATTTTTCGACGTCAAATTAAACTATTTCTTTTCATATGGCCATATTGGATGCAATATATCTATATTTTTATATCAGAAAACATGTTAATAATTTATTTTATTTTTCAATCTGAAATGCACATTCAATCGAAAATATATCTTAAAGAACTTTTTTCACCATTTAAAATTCTGTGTATAACTGTTGAGGTTTTTCAGACATAAACATGCATTTTTGTAACTCCACCTCTTCAGAAAACTTTACTTTGTCTACGTCAATGAAACAAATTTCAATTCTAATAAAAAGCTTTGCCGAGCACAGCATGACCGCAACACGTTGAACCCTTTACATTTGAGGCCAAATATGGATAGTCAGTTGCTCTGGTCACATGCAGCCCATGGTTGACTGAAAAAGTTTTTGACACATGCCTTCGTTGGTGGACTCTCCACCCACATCTTACAAGGAATTCATAGATTTTAACTATTTTAAAATTAAAGCAAATGGAAAAAAATATACTTACAATATCATATTTATATCATTTCAATATCCCTTCTCAATTTTATATTAAGAAATACACCCGTGTCTTGTTTAATATGTTATGATTGATGTTTTTGACCCCTTTGACCCCTAACTTTTTGAAACAGTGAAAGATATTGCCAATCTGTTAAAGGAGAAAAAAGTTTTAAACGTCAACGAAATAAAGTCAATAACTTGAAGAAGAATGCAAAACAACAACAACAAGGGGTTGCACTAAGTCGTGCTAAGCATACCCCCACTCGACCATTCAAATAACAGGAAGTAGATGACCAACTGACCTGGAAAGGGGAGGCACGATTCAACTGATCATGCTGAAGCTGTGTACCAAATTTGAAACCAATCCATCCAGTAGAAGCCGAGAAATCTGTTACAAAAAATTTCACATTGCAAATTTTTTACCCTAAAAAGTCTAAGTCGGCTCGGAAAACAGAAATTAGATGATGGACTGACCTGGAAAGGAGAGGCACGGTATAACTCATCATGCTGAAGCTGTGTACCAAATATGAAACCAATCCATCCAGTAGAAGCCAAGAAATCTGTTACGAAAAATTTCACATTTCAATTTTTTTACCCTAAAAAAGTCTAAGTCGGCTCGGAAAACAGAAATTAGATGATGGACTGACCTGGAAAGGAGAGGCACGGTATAACTCATCATGCTGAAGCTGTGTACCAAATATGAAACCAATCCATGCAGTAGAAGCCAAGAAATCTGTTACGAAAAATTTCACATTTCAATTTTTTTACCCTAAAAAAGTCTAAGTCGGCTCGGAAAACAGGAAGTAGATGATGGACTGACCTGGAAAGGGGAGGCACGGTATAACTCATCATGCTAAAGCTGTGTGTACCAAATATGAAACCAATCCATCCAGTAGAAGCTGAGAAATCTGTCACGAAAAATTTCTCATTTCAGTTTTTTTACCCTAAAAAGTCTAAGTCGGGTTGGAAAACAGGAAGTAGATGATGGACTGACCTGGAAAGGGGAGGCAAGGTATAACTCATCATGCTGAAGCTGTGTACCAAATTTGAAACCAATCCATCCAGTAGAAGCAGATAAATTGAACCGGACGGACAGACGGACGGACGGGCAGACGGACGGACAAGGTGATTGCAATATAGCCCCCTCTCTTACGAGTGGGGGTATAATTTGAAAAGAACTTAGATAACTTTATATAAGAAAACATCTCCAATTCCAAAGTATACTGGAAAATAATGAAAATGCTTATTAAGGATGTTCGCTACTAATGTTGAAAAAAAATAGGTTTCAAATTTAATGCCTTAAATGAAGAGATAATAGTGAAAAGTGTAAAATAAGCAAAAATATTTGATAGGTTCGTGACCTCGTTTTCAAGATAATTGACGTTAAAGTTTTGGCGGGAAAAGGTTTTCTCTGACTTTTTCATAGGTTTAGCATTATCACTATTTAGCTGTTAAAACCCATGACAGAATAAATAGGATTTGATAAAACTTGTCTATAACCTCTCTATGACATATCAAAGACATTAATAAAAAGAAAATAGGGGGTTCATGGGCAAAAATTTTAACCCTATTTTGAAGGTAAACTCCAGAGAATTCCAAATAAATGACAGTAATACCAAAACAAGACCAGCGAGCATCCTTAAATCAGACAAAGGAACCTATAATATACCCTTGAAAAACATCATAAATGATCCAACGCTTAGTGAAACTGTTTATGACGACAACGAGAAGTGCTCACTGCTTAGTTGCAGATTTAGAAAATGGAAACAAAGATCTTTCTCACTTCGAATTATTAAATATCGACAAGTCAATTAATAGATTAACTATAGAACTTAGCAAAATAGTCGATATTATAAAAGTTTTAGATCCTAAACAAAGCATCAGGACCCGATAGTGTCAGACATAAAATGCTTAAAATAAATCCTAAAAAAGTTGCCGTTCCCCTTCAACATGTTCAAATCATATTTAATAAATCACTTCAATCTTGCAAATTTCCTTCAGGTTGGAAAACTGCCACCGTGATACCATTTTTTAAGAAAAGCGAAGCAGATTTACCATCTAATTACAGACCCATATCACTTATAAGTTGTATTGGAAAAGTCATGGAGCGTATATCGTCTACAAACATGTCTTTAATCATCTATCTAGTAATAATCTTATATACGAATATTAATCAGGTTTCCTGCCTGGGTATTCTACTGTACACCAACTATTAGAGCTATATAGTAGTACACTTGATGGTCTTTAAAAAAAGAAACTAGCTGTTTTGTATTCTGTGATTATTCTAAGGTCTTTGACAAGGTCTGGCACAAAGGTCTATTGCATAAATACAAATGACAACAAAGTTCCAGAAAATAAATTTTGCTACGCCTGTCGCGCGTTTCGTCTATTCAAGACTCATCAAGGCGCTCTACCAAAAATATTGAAAATGCCAAACACTATATGAATATGAAGAGCATATGACAATAAAACCACAAATATCAAACTGGGAACCAAAATTATTACTAAGATAATCAACCTATGTCTGGGGTAGGAAGAACCGTAGGGTTTAGACAATTTTGAAATTTTGACGGATAATTTAAAGCTTTGATGTTTTCTCCAACTCAAAAGTGTTGGTGCCGGAGCGGGCTAACCTCGGGGAATTTAAACTCCACCAGCAGTGCTAACCTTCACGTGTGTTCGAAATACAAATGACAACAAAGTTCCAGACAATAAATTTTGCTACGCCTGACGCGCGTTTCATCTATTCAAGACTCATCAGAGGCGCTCTACCAAAAATATTGAAAATGCCAAACACTATATTAATATGAAGAGCATAGGACAATAAAACCAAAAATTACAAACTGGGAACCCAAATAATTACTAAGATAATCAACCTATGTCTGGGGTAGGAAGAACCTTAGGGTTTAGACAATTTTGAAATTTAGACAGATAATTTAAAGCTTTGATGTGTTCTCCAACACAAAAAGGATCGTAGTACATCTCTCTCTTTTCATCTCACGTTTCGTTATATTGATGATCTCCTTTAATTGAACAATTCTCTATTTTGTGACTTTCTCCCGCTCCGGCACCAACACTTTTGAGTTGGAGAACACATCAAAGCTTCAAATTTTCCGTTTGAATTTCAAAATTGTCTAAACCCTAAGGTTCTTCCTTCCCCAGACATAGGTTGACCATCTAAGTTATAATTCGGTTCCCCATTTCGGTATTTTTGGTTCATTGTTCGATGCTCTTCTTTATCATATAGTTTTTGGCTGTTTCATTATTTTTGGTAGAGCGCCTCTGATGAGTCTTGAATAGACGGAACGCCCATCAGGCGTAGCAAAATTTAATGTCTGGGACTTTGTCAATTTATTTTTTAATCTATATATCCTCAGGAACTTGAGACAAAGAACACTTCAGATTCTAGGAAGTCACTTTTAAATCTACATCTTAATCTCTGTCAGTAAATGCGGAATAACGAATTGTAAAACTTGTAAGATCTTGATTAATGACACAGAAATTAAGAGCAACTTAACGAATCGGTCATATAACATCTACAGTTGGGATGATTTAAATTGTACATCAGCAAATCTTATTTACGGACTAGAATGTAGCCTTTGTGGACTAATCTATGTTGGTGAGACGAAAGGAAGACTTAATGCTCGTATGTGTGGCCACAGATCCAGAATCAACAACGACAGTTTTCCTTTCGTTTACCAGCACTTTAACAAACCTGATCATTCCATTTTGTATTTAAAAGTTCGAAATTTGGAAAAAATTTACCATCCTACAAATAATCCCACTTTAAGCACACCTTTCCGTAAAGAGAGAGAAGAATTCTGGATTCGACGACTGGGAACCGCAATACCTTATGGTTGCAACGACAACATTGGAAGTGTAGGAAATTTATCTAGCCCTAGATGCAGTGATGTTAATGTGATGAATCTCTTTGAAAAAACGGAGAGACGGAAACGCAGTCATGGACATCGAAAATACAACGCACCAAAGTTTTGCGATGTATCAATTAGTGGATTGCTTCCGTTTGTCCAAAAACCACTAGGGATTTATCACATTCGAACTAAACTGTATTCTATTCCCCTTTCTAAACTCAATATTTTGTACAAGGAATGTCTAGAAAATCCGGTCATTGACCCTAAGTCTAACATCTATAGACTCACTGCTATCGTTCTTGATATCGGTTACAACCGCTTATTCAAACCTGTTGGAGTTCCACACGAAAACAGTAAAGACAATCGTTCCTTTCTTTCACTTCCATTTTTAAACAAGGGGTAAGATGTTATTAATTTAGGAAATATTTTACACCACAAATCTGTTACGGAACATATTCCTCCTCACTTCAAAGATAAAAGCATTCCCATTATCTCTTATTCCTACACTTCCACCATTGCATCTAAGGTTTTCAACTATAAACAAGTGTTGCGGGATTTCCAAATCAATGACCTCAAAGCAAAACCTCCAGACTCTACCTGTGAAAAGTCCCCATTCAATTATGGTCCCTCTGGCCACGTTATCACTGGTGACCTCAGCATCGTGGAAAATGACTTACTTCGCGATGTTTTGGCTAAAGGACCTAAATATCGTGAGCCAAGACGAATCAACTAGAGCTATAATTTCAAAACAATTATGGATTCAGTTGAGGTCTATGCCAGAAAATGGGCCAAAAAAGAACAGGAGAAAGAATGTGACGTTTTGTCAGAATGGGTAAAAGCTGTGAGGTCATTGGTTTTGAAAAGAATCAATTCTTTGAAAGGCTCAATGAGCACTAAGGCAACATCCATTTTCAGCAACGCTGATGATGCCACAACATTGTCCACCTTACATGACAAATATGTTGTTGTACCTGCAGACAAAGCACCAAATAACATCATTTTTGTGTGCAAGAAACACTATATTGACTGTTTGACAGCTGAATTGGGGTTTGGTTGTACCAGCAACAGCACCACATACAAGGCTACAACACTGTCGAAGGAGGAAATCATTGACAATCACAAATCTGTGATTTCCTCCTTCGGCCTTTCTGTTGGTGGCAGTAATGATGACATTCCATCCCTGTATTGGATTCCCAAATTACATAAAAATCCATACAAACAGCGCCTCATTGCAGGGTCATCCAAATGTACAACTAAACCTCTTTCAGTTTTGTTGACTTCAATACTTACGGCAGTAAAATCCAGCCTCCAGAAATATTACGATTGATGTTATTCTAGAAATGGTGTCAATCAAATGTGGATCCTGAAGAATTCGAAAGAACTAATGGAGATTCCTAACTCTAAATCAGTTTCATCTTGTACCAGCATCAAAACATTCGATTTCTCCACACTTTACACTTCTAGACGATATTGAGATGTGGAATAAGTGTACGCGACACAACAAACATAAACAAACAACAATTCAAAAAATCACAACGGAAAACAGCCTTCGATTCCACATGAACAACTGAAATCGCGATTGGCACAGCTGATTAAACGCAGCTTTTTCAAAAAGAATGGAAAACGCAGGTACAAATTCCTTGTAGTCGATTATACCAAGACTTACTTTGTCATCAATGAGTCTAAGAAAAAGAACAAATTTACAGAAGACCAAATAATCGACATGCTCAACTTTGTTATTGAAAACATATTTGTTCAGTTTGGTGGACGTGATTTTCAGCAAACAACAGGGATTCCAATGGGCACTAATTGTGCACCTTTGCTTGCTGATTTGTTTCTTCATTCATATGAAGCAGACTTCTTGCAATCTCTTCTAGACAAAAAAGACCGTAGACTAGCTCTCTCTTTCAACCTCACGTTCCGTTATATTGATAATGTCCTTTCACTAAACAATTCTCGATTTGGTTACTTTCTCCATCTCATATATCCACAGGAGCTTGAGATAAAGAACACAACGGATTCTAGGAAGTCTGCTTCATATTTAGATCTACATCTCAAAATTGACTCTCAAGGAAGACTTTCAACAAGGCTCTATGACAAACGTGATGACTTCAACTTTCCAATCGTCAACTTCCCCTTCTTGTGTAACAACATTCCGTCCGCTCCAGCTTATGGAGTTTACGTATCTCAATTGATTCGTTACTCCAGAGCGTACGGAACTTACATCGATTTCCTTAGTAGAGCGACACGTCTGACGCAAAAATTGCTCACACAGGGTTATGTTGCTCCTCGGTTGCTGTCTTCACTCAAGAAACTTTACGGAAGACATCATGCACTTATAGACAAATATGGGATTTCGATCTCTCAGATGAGTGCAGATTTTGGTTTGTCATAGGGTGTTGTTTTGTCTTCCTTTACCGGATTTGACACGCTGAATGGACTATTGGCACACGACGGGTGTGCTATAGCAAACAGGAACTGCTTACTCTTCCGGAGCACCTGAGTTCACTCTTGTTTCGACTGGAGTTCGCGTTGTTGGTTGAAATTCAGTTGTTTTATGATTCCATGTTTTACATGTTGTCTGTTTTTATCCCGTTCCTGTTGGTGTTTACTGGTTTTTGTCTCTGCCCTTTCGGATTTTTGACATTCGGATACCCCATTGGTACCTCTGCTTCTTAAAGTAATAATAAATTAAAAAATCATAAAATTTTAACGGTCTTTTTAAGCTTTAAAAATATAAATTGTTAATAAAAACTTTTATTTAAGCTACAAAAGTCCATTAAACAGTGGGATTTTAGCAGAATTAAACAAAAAAAATGTCTTTAACAATCATTTGCTTCCCGAGTTGTATTATGCAAACTAGATGCACACGACCCAAGTTTGAACTCACTCGGAAGTGCCCGTGCAAGCCAATCTAAAAATACTTTAGGAAATGGATGTAAACAAACGTGGTCTGAAAAAGTATGTTCTGCGTATGAATTTTGAAACTGTTTTGCGTTTTCCTTACCCCGTTCATCTTTAAAATGATACCAATAACAAGAAAAAGTGGTTTAAAAATCCCCCCAATGAGAATCTTATGTCATTGACATGATTGAATTAATCGAGTTTTCAATTAAATAGGCCCGGTTAATATATAGCACGATAAAAGGAAAACAGGTTAGTGTGTGTTGTTATTATTTACATGTTAAACACTTTTTAATCAGTTTTTCCTTATAGCGGAAAGGTTTTACTTGTCTAATAAAGAAAAAAATGAAATTATATTAAACACAGAGCTTTACATGCTCGTACTTCAACATACATTTTTGTTTGGTTTGATTATGTTCGGTAAAAATCGGAATGTTGTTTACGAAAGTTAATAAGTGGCCATAGGTATCAAACTTCTTTCAAAAATCAGCAACATTTCTAGCCGGTACACGCACATAATTAATATTTTCATCTTCATAAAAGCGCGAAAGCTCTAGTTTTATGATTATGCAACAGTTAAGTGATAATTTTTACATGGCAATTTTTTTTCCCAAAACTGCTTACTTTAAGAATTTACTCTTATGGAAAACTTTCAACAAAGCTCTATAATAAACGTGATGACTTTAACTTTCCAATCGTAAACTTTCCTTTCTTGTGTCGCAAAATTATGTCCGCTCCAGCTTATAGAGTTACGTATCTCAATTAATTCATTATTCCAGAGCGTGCAGGACTTACATCGATTTTCTTTGCAGAGCTTCACGTTTGACACAAAAATTGCTCACACAGGTTTATGTTGCTCCTAGCTTGCTGTCTTCCCTCAAGAAATTTTACGGAAGATATGCACTTATAAAAAAAAATGGGATTTCGATCTCTCAGATGTGTGCAGATGTTGGTTTGTCATGCGGTATTTGTTTGTCTTCCTTTAGCGGATTTGACACTCTGAATTGAATGTTGGCAACACAACGGGTGTGCTATTGCAATCAAGAGCTGCTTACTCTTTCGGAGCACATGAATTCATTTCGTTACGGCTTAAGTTCGCGTTGTTAATTGACATTTAGTGGCTTTTGTTTTTCTGTCAATAACATGTCTGTTTTTTTCCCGATCTCATTGGCGTTTACTGGTTTTGTCTCTGCTCTTTCGGACTTTTGAAATTTTGATCCCCTATGGGTACCTCTGCTTCTCTTATAAGAAAAAAAGTCTCATACGATCCCTTAAACAATTATTCCTTCGTTAACAGCCACTGGTGAAACATTTCAAAATAATGTCAGACGAAGTGTTTAGTGATTGTTTTGATTATTATTTGGCAGGATGTTGTACTGATCATCATTATATCTTTACAACCGTGTTGAGTTTTGTGTAACTTCCGGGCCAAAATATCACAATGGAAAGGGGGGCTGGCGTGCCATAAACCCTGGTTTAACCAAACATATCTTTTTTAAACGCTTGTACCGAGTCAGAATCGTTGTGGTCTTCAATTTTTCTGGTATGTTTCCTTGTTTTGTCTTTTCTCGTGTACGTTTTTGAAATTGAACCGCCAAATTCGGTAACTTTGTTTACCTTTATTTATATTCCCAAGCATACACTAACACTTTAAATAGTGGGAAACACATATTAAAAATAATTTACCTTTATAGACATAACATCTTTCTCATAAAGAACAATAACCACTTTTCTGACAGAAGTTTTACACCCAGCCTTTCTGCCATACTTCTTGACTGTTTCTATCATAACTTTTGCCACTTCATCCCAAGGGTAAAGCAAGTTGCCTGTTCCAAACACAGGGAATGCTATACTTTTGTAGCCTGCTTTTTCAGTTTCAACCAAACTATCATAAACAAGCTTTTGCAGAAGCTTAAATTTAAAATAATTAAAATAATAAATACCAAAACATTATGTGATCAATATCTTTGCTTTCTGCCTTAATAAGTTATATGTGACAATCTTGGAATCTGTACAATTTAATATATCAACGTTATCATGTTTAGTTATAACTTATTCAATATACAAGCTTTATGCTTATATTAATCCTTCTACAGCTTACAGATCACGAACGTGGCCTCTGTGAGGACTATTTTAAATTTTTAATTTATAAAATGTTTAATCTACTCTAAGGTTTTATATTTGAAACAAATGTTGAAATTTTTAGATTTATACTGTCATCTTTATAGTCTGGTTTACTTATGCAATGAAACTATTATTAGCATGTTTATGCGAGTCTTGTATAGACAAAAATTCCAATCCAATGTAGTAAAGAACTGGTTTACATGCGAATCATCTTCTTATAACATTATTTTTGTCATTTACGTCTATTGAAACAGGGACAAGTTAAGCTCTAAAATTAAAAAAATATATATATATACTTTGATTGTTTAACGCTTTGATTGCTTGCTGTTAGAAAAACCATAATAACATTAGTGTTATACTTTAGCTCTACTAAGGTGTTTTCAGGAATAACAATACCTTTAACGACAGTTTAGCTCCAGGTGTCCAGTGAGGTAAAGCCCCATGAAGAATAAAGGCAAAGTTTGTTCTTCCCCCTGATGTTGCTACTGCCTGACCAAAGTCAATGCCATTAAGGAATCTTTTATTACATTCAGTCTGTATTTCTATTCCTGCCTTTTGAAGAATTGAGGCTGAAACCGCTCCTCTATCTAGTTCTAGTTTATAATTGCTACTATTGACTACAACATCAACCTGAAGTAAAGCAAAAACTGTATTCTTATACTAGAATTGACACGTTTCGATGGTATAAAATAGCAAAATTCTTTTTTCATATGCAACAGTGAGCCAAAATTTAAAACAAACACAGGTAAATATTAATATCTCCATTGTTTTTCTTTGAAAATGCTAAAAAAAAAGGATAAAACACAAAAACATTTTCACATCTATAAATAATGTCGTTCAGTCTTGTGAATTTTTACCAACTTCATGTAGATATGTTTTATTGGCACTTTTTAAAATCTATTTACTACAATAAAACAATGACCCATTGCCCAATGGAGTAAAGCCATGATAACCCCCACCGCCCCCCGCTTCTAAAACAGAAATAGATAACTTGTAAAATAGAAGATCTCCGAAAGACCTAAAATTTGTACCCGCAATCTTAGGTAATATAGCCAGTTTACCGTTGCTGCAAAAAGTTGTTACGGATAAAACTGTGACAAATATTTACAACCATTGATCACCAATGTTAAAAATGTACAAATCAGTA